>JANHFX010004685.1:39066-77085 GCA_027560015.1 Chloroceryle amazona
GTCATAGTTTGAGAGGACCAATAAAAGGAATTGGATTGCTAGGGGGGGGGGGTGGGGGGGGGGGGGTGTTGAAGTATGGGGTTCCTGGGAACAGAAAAGCAGATTTGCTGAGAAGCACAAAATTACAGTGAAGGGTTTAATTGTGGCTTAAAGGACCTGGAGACCTAACTCTGTTTTCTACACTTCTTTTTGCAATTTTACTCTTCTTTTACAAAATGAGAGTTGGTTTCTTTTCTTTTTTTTTTAAAGCACCGAGTCTTTGTTTTGCAAGAAAAGATCCAAGCCTTCCAATGGCAAATGCCACTGCTTTGTATTATTAAATGACACTGTACAGCCACCGTTGGCTTTGTTCTTCTGGAGTAATCCTATGATTTGGGTTTTTTAGTTGTTTCTTTATGAAGATGTGTATTCTTGTGGCCTAGCTTCACAGTGCACCAGTGAGAGACCAACCTTTCTAGACTCCCAGTAGTGTTGATGGAGGTTGGGTGGGAGGAAGATACTTCCTAAGGGATGATTCTGAGCAGAAAGCCTGTTGGTGGTCCCCATGACGACACACGTAAGGACAGACTTGCTGAAAACGGTGACGCGCTGTCATTCCATCTCACTCCCCCCCATCAAGGTATGATAACATCTTTGGGCAGTACCACTGGATACCAGCCCATTTCTGGTAAGAGACTGGTGACTCTTATCAGTAATATTTAAGAAGCCCTGAAATCCAGCTCATACGGCCGTGTTCATTTATGACAGTGAGCGATGCCAGATGCGCTGGAAGAATGCACAGCAATTAGAGACCAGGCTGTGGAAGCCTCTTCCTGCTGCTTTCCGTTCATATTTGGTATTTGTTTTTAAAGCACATGGCTTTTTATTATTATCTTTCCATCTTAAGTTTGATTCTAGAATTAGATGTGGTGCTGAATACTCACCTGGTATATAATTTATCATTTTTGTCATCTTGTTTTCTCAAAACTGACTTCATACAGAGTGTAAAGGGTATTTGTGCCTCGGTTCTCTAAAACCCCGTGCTTCTCAAGTCAGCCCCCGAAAACCAGGAGTAATAAAAACTCTTTGTGAGGTAGAATAGGGACCTGAGTACGTAGAAAACTGAATGCTGAGATGGAGAAAATATTACTCTGGTATATTAATTATTAATGGACTGTCTTTCTAATAATGTTTCATCTATCAAATAAACGATAAGCATTTCCCAAGTGACTTGCAGGATATTCCCAGAAATGTACAAGCGTAATTCCAATGCCTATATATTTTAATGAACTAATTACAAATTAATTATACCAATTATGCCTAATCAATAGTATTTCTACATTGTCCTGTGTTTTCTTTCGTCTGTCATTAGGGATTTAGATGCTTAAAACAGAGCTGCCTGCTTCTTTTAATAAGGTCCTCAGGAACCTGTACAGATCTTCCAAAACTTTGAGATACCAGTAGAGAAATAGCCTTGCCCTCTTTGCTGTAACAGGAATGGATTTAGATAGGATACTTTTCAGCTTCTCACGATCGCTTTGTATTTAAAGAGCCTTTTTTTCCCTTTTGCTGAACATCCTAATTTACAATTATGTGGTAGGAAATCTCAGCTGCTGTGCCAGCAAGGTCAATCCTTGGCAAGAGGGGAGGTGGATGGGGAGGCTGATCTTAAGATATTAAAAATTAAACCAAAATTTCATTAAGTTAAATAAATTTAATAGAAAAAAAACCCCTAGTATTCTTGAAATGATCAGATTTTTTTTTTCCTCCCAGTGTGATGGCTTATTTAACTACAAAACATCGAAGAGGTCTTACACTGAAATCTTCAGTGTATTTTTCCATTGTCACCACTGTGTTGGGATCTTGTCAAAGCTCTTAGGCTGGGCATTGCTTTTTCTTGATAATGCTCGGATGAAAAGCCTGCGGAAGGAGAGGCTCAGCAGCCACACCGACAGGCTCCGCGTGCGCCGCGCTTTCTTCACCTGATAACGCGCCCGGCTCAGCAGAGACCTGAGGAGCAGCAGCACGGGGCTGGTGATTGTGTCTTGAACAGGGAGCCTGCCCCCCTTCTGCCCATTAAAAAGGTGTGCTGTTCGGTCTTCTGGCCAACTGCTCTGTGAAGCAATATACTCTACCTCCCTTAATTTCCTCGTAATTTCACTTGGAGAAGTTGCTTTCTTTTTCACCTCTTAACTAACTTTTATGTAGTGTTGCTGGCACAGTTAGCGGCAAGTAGGTTTTGATGGTGAATGAGGGACCCGGTGCGTTGTTTGTGGAGTGCTTTGGGATCATCTGGGATGCGAGGGGCCGCCGTAAGAGTATTTATTGTTCTTTGTCAATAGACGTGCAAGTATCCAGCTTAACTGTAACTTTGGCTGGCCCGAAGCTAAACCTCCAAGCCAACTAGTCAAGAACTAAGCCGTGGTTCTTAGGACCAAGCTTTGCTCTTAGAAAGAAGTTAAAATGGGTGAGGATGTGGTATGTCATCAGCTTAAAATACAGGAGAAACGCTGTATAAAAAGGATGGTGATCCCAGGGTGTTAGAGCAAGAGGAAAGAAAAATCACACCAGGTGAAGACTTCTAGAGAAAAAGGAGAGATTGCAGTAGTATCAAAAGTACTTTGAGTGGCCCTGAAAGAGTGTTTACCAAAGACCTGATGTGTACAGGCCAAGAGGTTCTGTGAGTAATGTTTTACAGAAATATTGGAAAAACCACAGGTAGCTGAATTGCAGATTTCTTGAGGCAGTATTGACCAGAAGGTAACTTGAATGGTCTGATGAGCTTTTATCAAATTAAACAAAAAGCTGAATGGACTTTACGTGGAGCTTAATTTACTGTGCTTTGAAGTCAGAGTATTTTAAAGCAGCTGCTTTTAAAGTGCATGAAACTGGAGAGGACAAGGATGGGAATAGAGAGGGTTGACATTTTGCATGGCTCTTAGGAATGCTTGTGAGATGTTGTTTCTCACCATCTATGCTCGAAAGGTAAGTCCCCAGTGTCCAGCTGCTTTTGCACAGTGCCCGGCTGCCCTATAGAGCTGTGGGGCTGCAGGAGCCTATGGGCTCTCCTGCTCCAAGCAGGTGTAAACATCTCCCAGCCATGGAAGCAGCAAGAGGCATTTCAGCACTGTTAACAAGCTTCATGTTACCCAGACCTGGAATAGCCTGAAGTATGCCTGGCTCAGTGCTGAAGGGGGTTCTTACCCTGGAAAAGGGGCCCCACCGGATGCCTTATTCCGGGGTTTGGCTTTATTATCCCCCCCAGCTTTTCCTCCCTGTAGAAATGAAGCCTTTTTTTTTTTTTTTTTTTTTTGTGCTGCACATTCAGCAGGTTATGTTTTGTCCTTCTCCCAGGGAGCATGGGAAACAATTGTTTTCTTTTTTATAACAAAATCACTGCATAGTCATTCACGGCAGGAAGTGAAGCAATTTAAGTGTCTCCAAATATCTTTCTTCTTTTCTTTATGCCCCAAACAAACAGGCTCCAGATGTAGACTTACAAAAAAGCAAAGTGACTTCTTAGTTGTAGAAGGTGGTATTCAACTAGATAATATTTTTTTTATTATTATTATTTCTTGGACTGTTCGACAGTGAGATGCAGACTGGAATGCTTTGACTTGTTGCTGGCTAAACGTTTGCCCTCTTGTGATAATTTGAGCTTTGTCTGTCTTGTGATAAGTTTGTAACGAACAAAGCAGCATATTCACGTCCTTGTTAAGCACATTTTCACCTGATCATGTGATGGAAACCTGTGGCTTACTGGCAAAAGCTGCACAGCTGTATTAAAAAGCAGTTTTACAATGGCTATCAGCTTGGTTCTGGGAAAACTGATAAAGGCAGCTTTTCTCCCATCTCTACAACCCATCCACATTCATTAACATCAAAGTTCTGTAAGCCTCAGTACCAACTGTGTTGGTACTCATCTCACGGAGGATTTGCTTCTCTCCCCCTATGGGAAAGTTCTGCATCCTTTAAATCATATTAAGCTGCTTCATTTGTAAAATAATTCTTAGTGTGTCATGAATTGAATTTAGTGTAGCTTTTTTGAAAAATTCTCTTGGAGTTCAGCTTAAATACAACTTTTCAGGACTGAAGAGCTGGTGAACGCAGCCGAGCACATTCCTGGTAAAGTTTCTAGGGCATTCATGATTAGTGGTTTCCAAAACCTCAGTGCAGCAGTCCTAAAAGCACTGGGAGACCAGAAACCACTTGAATAAGAAATCAAAGAGACTGTATCTCAGCAAGAGATACGGACAGGAACAGCTTTCTGAGGAGCTGGAGAACTTGGGTGCAGGACGTCACGTTAGGGCTTGGGCACGTCGTTACACCGGGGGCTCGGGGGGGGTCATCAGGCTGACTCTAAGTGAGCAGTGGGGACAGAATCTTCTGCACAGAGTGGAGTGGCACATCCAGGGCACAGCCTGGCTCTGTTCCTGTGTGGGCTGCCCTGGGTGACCCTGCTCTGGCAGGGGGGTTGGACTCGATGATCTCCGGAGGTCCCTTCCGACCCCTCCCATTCTGTGATTCTGTGATCCTAGGGGCAGCCCTCCTGTCTTTTGTGAGCTGCAGCAGCCCGTGCTCTGGACAATACCTGAGTTTGCAGGGAAGCCGGAGCATTACCGAGAACATCTGTTTTTCTTTGGTTTGTCGCATATCCTTGAAATAAATGCTGAGCAGTATTATTATTAACCTTTAGAAATGTTTTCCCTATTCCCCCAAATTCTGCAATCTGGTTGTTCTTTTTCATTTCCTGCTAGGAAGAATAGCTTTTAATAAAAACAAAAAACCCCAAACCAAAGAAATTCATTATTATTCCACAGATGTCTTCTGCCTGCAGGAGAAGGCGAGAATTTAAAGGGACAAAACTGTGGCTTGATTTTCTGTTGGCAAATCTCCGCAAGGGTAAGATAATGTAGATGAGATGAGGGGAAACCGTGCAACTGAGTGCTGGTATCTAAAAGCTGCTTTGGTCTTTCCATGAGCACATGGAGACAGTGGAGCGCTGGGCATGTAAGAGCTCAACCCAGACAGCTCTGTTGTTCTGAAGCGATGAGATCTGAGGTGCTGATGGATAAGCATGAAGAAATCTAAAGACTGGTGGGAGTTATGAGGTATTCTGTTTTCTTAAAACCTCACCCTCCTGGAAGATGCTGCTCTCCAACTCCAAATAGTATTGGCGTACTCAGAGTTTTCCCATCTTTTCCCACTGCATTTCACAGTGGCCTGAAAATTCTCAGCAACCTTTTTTGCCTACCCTTCTGTCTTCTCCACCATCCATACTGTTGCAAGGCTTCTTTGGGCCAAGTCACTGTTTGCAGATCCTTGTTGCAAAAATTGGCCTGTCCTGTCTTCCCCACTTTTCTTTTGTAGCTTTTTCTGTAGCAAATCTTCCGTAGTTCATGCATTTGCGGGTTACGATGCAGGCTCTTCATGCAGAGAGCTCTGGTTTGTTTGAGAAAACATACTGCACTTCCACAGACTTACTGGTGTTGAGGTCAGCACAGAGAACTGGTGGACGTGCTCGCTGGGCTGTCCTGGTGGATTTTTTTGTTCAGGGATTATTTGAATTTGAAAGCTGATCAAACTCAGAATGTGCATTAAGACCACTGACTGTAGGTTACGTAGGTGATAGCATTTATCATTTTTTCCGTGGCTCATTGATATTTTTTCTTTTCCCACACCTCTCTATCCCCTCTTTATCTCATCACACAGTGGCTTTCCTCCATTTCCTTATGAGTTCAGGGGTTTTTTTCTTATCTTTGGCTTTTCCCTGTAGTCAGCATTCAGTGTGTTTTTTCTGGAGCTGGGTAGTATAAGATATTAAGAGAGTCTAATGAATGTAATCCCTGTGACTTTAGCTCTGTTGAGAGCAAATATGAAAGGCGGATGAAACCGCAGGTTGATTGAGAAGTTGATAAATTACAAGATAGTGGCGTGCACCTCAGTCCAGTGCACAGTGACACTTTCAAACCCACCATAGTCAGTGCCTATCTTTGATCTTTGTATTTGAGAATAGCAGCAGTGTGTAAGATCTTTTTTCTTTTGATCATTTCTCTGGAGGCGCTTCGGTCCCAGCTCTCTGCCGCGTATCCCTCTCTTGCAGCAGACGAGCGTTGACTGCGAAGTGCTCGCCAGCTCCGCCAGCCCTGCGCGGGTTTGAGTCACTGCCGGCCACCGTGTTCGTTCTTGCTGTAGAAGACTGATATGATTTCAGATCACAGATGATGAAAGCCCGGGATGGGAAACCCATTGTGCCACCTCCTCTTATTTTGCTGTTCTCTCACCTCCTTTGGGTGTGGCTCCATAGGTTTTGTTTATGGTTTTGGGGTTGGTTTTTTTTTGCTTTCTGTGTGAATTCCTGTGTCTTTGCTGACATTTCCCACCACGGAAGTTTTGATTAATGCTGGCTGCACACTGGAGCTTCTGAAATTCATTGCTTTATTCCCTCACTGCAGATCAATAAATACTTATGTTTTATTTCCAGTGCTTTGGCTTACATCACAGAAAAGTTCAGTGTTCCTCCTTGAGTACCGTTCTGTATTTTAGTTTGTATTACTTCAGCCCATCAGCCCCTAGTTTATTTCTTTGCTACAGCCAGAGGCCATGCGTTGTGCAGTCTTCTTCCAATGTAGTCCCGTTGACTGCAACCTAACGTGAGTGGAAGAGGCAGAAACAGTTTGATCCTAGAGGTCCTTTCCAACCATAATGATTCTATGTCTTAAACACTTTGATTTTCAGTCCAATTGTCCGGGCAGTGGATCTAACAAAAACTAGAACGCTTTCTCAGGGATGTTTCAAGTACCTTTGGCAGCTCCTACGGCCAACTCCTGTAAAGATGTTGGAGTGCTGGAACAGAAAGGTTTGGACCTTGAGTCTCCATCCTAAATTGAGGCCACCTTAAGGAAGAAGTTGGACCTCGCTCACAGCTGGCTCTTCCCCTTTCTGTCAGGAAGTACTTAGTGTCTTTGGGAAGGCTGCAGGTTGTCCCTCCTTCTTGACTCTAGCATCCCGTAGGCATCGCTGGTGCGCGCGTGAAGGGTGGCTCTGCGGAGGGGGTGGGTGGCACCTCGCAAAATGGGAGCGTGGATGAGCATTTTGAGTCATTTCACAACACCGAGCATCCAGGTAAATCGCTTCCTGAACAGTTCTGCCTTTGTTCTGCACCATAGTAGGATGAACCTAAAATGCTTGTGGTCCTTTTCATGGCTGACGAGTGGATGTTCCTTGCACATTGTGCTACTGTGCTGTGCCGAGGAGCCCTCCAATCTGATATCTTACTTGCAAACAGAAGAGTTTTAAATATGGCTGTGTGTGTTAGACCTGGAAGTGGTCCCATGCAAAATGTAATGAAGCTGAGTTGCTCTGACCTCTGAGCTCTAACATGTGTTTGTTTTGGCTCTCTCGCAAGAACCTGCAGTATACAAATTGGCACTTGTAAAATTGTTCGGATAAATCAAAATTGGGAGGGGGGGAAAGTTTCAAACTGTTTCTTTTGGGATCTTTTGCCATGCTATTTTTGATGTGTGTTTTCAGAGGAGTGTTTTTGTGGCAGCAGGCAGTTTGTTGCTTGAAGAAAGCTAAAATATTCTAGGAAGTCAGGCTAGCTGAATTTAGACCTTAAGTGATGCCAAAACTAATATAGCCTCTAACTAAGTGAGAGTGACTTTGCACAGTAAATGTCAGTCACCCGCAGCTTTGTCTTACATTTTCATATGAGCCTTTGAAAAAAGGAAAACACAAACAAAACCCCAGAAAACGTGGTAGCTCCTTACATCCAATCGAGTTGTAGCTACAGCCTACTGCAGAGGGGAGAGGGGCTGCTCCTCATCCTCTGCGCAGAGGCGGGGCTCTGCTGGGGCTGGGGCTGGACAGATGGGGCTGGACCTGTCAGAGCATCAAACGCCTGGGGCCGTGCGGGAGCTGGGCTGGCCTGGAGTGCCCTCTCTTGGCTGCTGCAGAAACCTCGCGTTTTGGTAAGGACGGGGAAAGAGTCGCTTGTTAGTGTTTTAATTTTCCAGCGCAGTGGACAGAAGTAACCTGTATTGGTTATGTTGCCAGATCTCCTTCCTAAGGAGCTCTCAGAGCTAACTGCGTGTGAGTCTTTGGTGCCCATGGCAAATCCCCATCCCTGGAGATACTTAAAGATGTGGTGCTGAGGGACATGAGCAACCTGCTCTAGTGGGAGATGTCCCTGTCCAAGGCAGGGGGACATGATCTTTAAGGTCTCTTCCAACCCTGACGATTCTATGATTTACTGGTGCCCTGGCAGTGCTGGGTTAATGCTTGGACTCAATGATCTTAAAAGTCTCTTCCAACCAAAATGATTCTGTGATTCTAAGTTCGAATCCCTCACTTGAAGCCCCACAAAAGTTGCGTGCTCCAGCAGCATTGCACGTAGGACTCTGTTAACTTGGTGCTCCTGGGACTCTTAACATTTTAGCAGAGCTCAGATTTTTAAGAGACTTCATACTGCTCCGAATCCAGGGATCCCAGAGGCAGCAACTGCAGTGGCCCCTGCTTGACTCTGCACTGCTAAATGAATCCAGAACAAATGAGGCTCTGAAAATAAGAAGAAAAATTTGACACCTGGACTCCAGGAAACATTTGTGGATTTTTGATGAGGAGCAGTAGGGGGGAAGGGAAAACCTATGCTATAACGTAGTTAAATATATGGTGTGCTAAGTATGAATAAATTGTGACTATTTTAAACAAGTTCATATATTCTGTGGCTGGCTCGAGCACAAAGGAATAGACAACAGCTCCAACACACTAGTTCCTCAAAGGGTTACCTGGAGGCCAGCGTCCTGGGCTGCTGCTGGTACAGGGCAGTGGTCAACTTTCAGCGTTTATGCAACTGGCAAAATCTTGTACATGTAATTCTTTTCTTAAAAAAGAATTTGTGTCAGTGCTTGTGAGTTAAGGGGTTTTGTCTCCTGATAGCTTTCCTCTGCAGTCCGATTCCTTTCCTCATTATCTGTGAATGATTCACTTGCATCCAGGAATCCTTCAGTAAACTGAAGTTAAAAGTTCTTCTTTAAATGTACCGTGCCCAGTTCATGCCCATTTTAAGATGACCACATTTCTTGGGGCTGCCTTGTGCACACTCCCTCTGCTGTAATGCAGAGAAAGTCATGTACTAATTTCTTGAACCGTTGAAGTTGAGTCTCTTCTGTATTCCAGCCGAGTGCTGTTACAGCAACATCTTAGCTCTGGGTTTGGGGAGGGAGTTTCTTCCCAGCCTGTAAAGTACCATCTGAGTAAATGAGCCTTTCACTTTAAAGCAGAGACTGAACTCCTGTCCTGACTGGTAGTGACTAAAAATCACTGTTATCTGCCCTCATCTGAGCCAGGTCGAATGAACTGGGAGCCTTGGGCTGGGTGTGTGGTAGCAGTTAGTTCTGGCTAGCATCCTCAGATGGCACTAGTTGCTCTGTTAACATGGACGTGGCCCCAGAGTCCATCAGGGCAATGTAGGAGTGAGGTTGCCTTTTGCAGTTAGTATAGAAGGTGAGAATCTGGTTTTTAGCCTGCTGCAGCCCTGCTTCCTTACAAAAACAAGGCAACAACCCACACAGTCCAGTTGCACTGCCTGTTTACAAAACGTGACTTTGAATTCAGCGCTCGCCGTCCTGTTTTAGCAGGTGCTGTTCTTTCGGGTGTACCGGGGTTCGAGTGGCAAGGCAAGGTTCCCCAAAAGCCTTCTTCCTTTTGTTGTGCTAAGAAAAAGCACAGTGCAATCCACAGCGACAGCCCCCCTCACGATTAATGAGGGTGGATCTGTGTTACTGATTACACCTTGAAAATCAGCCGGTCTGCGGCTTCACGTGCGGCTTTTGTTGCGTTCCTCATGGCCATCGATTCGCGGTCGCTGGGAACCAGCGCTGCTCGACCTGCTGGCTTAGCCCCCTCGCTCTGTAGTTTATGCTGCTCTTCTCTTCCTGTACAACAGCTCCCTCTGCTTGAAAGCAGCAGCGTAATTACAACCCCTGTTTCATATTTGCCGGATCGACGGGGTTTAATAGGAGTCTCTCTTAAGATTTTCTGTGGCTGCTCTTCACGAAGCAGTTGAGATGCACGGCTTAGGCTCGCGCGTGCCGTGGAGAACCGTGCTGGTCTCAAAACTTCACTGCGTAGGCTCTGCGGATGTTTGCAGGAACTCTTCCCCTTGTTTTGAGCATGAGGATTAAAGCTGGTTGGAACACTTTTTCAGTTAAATTATCTCTGACCGAAACACGGGGATTTATTGAAGCCAAAATTGTTTTTGTTTTGGTGAGAACTAAAGTTGAAATGGGACTGTTCCTCATCAGAAATGTGGTAGGTAGGCCACTGGCCTTGAATATCTGCATAGAAGAAGCTCATGGTGAGATTCCCATGTCCTGCTTAAGTGGTTCTGATCTAGAACCCAAGAAAGAACAGCTTTGGATCAGACAGAGCAGGGATTTGAACCTGGTTCTCCCACATTCTCACCCAGAGCCATAATGAGTGGGTCAGTCACTCACTTGCAGATTTTTGCCAGCTTACCTCCCTCAGTAAGGATGAGTGCTGGTTTTGTTTTGTTCATTTTTTTTTATCAATATAGCTAAGCCAGCAAAAGTCATATTATAAAAGCTGTTTTGTCAGCAAAGGTGTCGTTCTGCTGAGAGAGCATTCAGCCATTTAGGGAACAGCATAAACCTTGCTTGCCATGCCAAGATGAGCCCACGATAGCAAAACTTCCTGGTTGAGTCCTATTAGCAAAGCCTTCCTTGCTCAAAAATGCCCATCTCGACACCATCCTGGTTTTACAAAGAAGTCCAAGAGGTTATTCTTCTTTTGAGGGGGAGCGAACCCCCATAAAGAAAACCATCTCCAAAATCCTCGTCAAAGGGAGCGTTTGTTCTGTGGGCAGCCGTCATCGGGACGGTTCGGCGCACGGTTCTGTCGGCAAGGGCAGGCAAGGCTGACTCTTTACACAAAGGGCAGCAGGAACTTTGCGTTTTCCAAATTCAACGCTCTTAAAGCGAAGCCTCTTTTTTTAATTATTATTTTTTTATAACATCTTTAAATCCTTTGCATTCTTCTTCTACACTTCCCGCGTTTTTATTTCTCAAACATTTTCCAAAGCGTATGCGGCACGCGGCCGGGCTGCCGTTGGAAACAAGCTCAAGCCTTTCCCCTCGGCATTGTGCGAGGCAGGTTTGAGCAGAAACAGTCGGACAGCCCCAGCATATTGGCACGGGTTCAGGAGGCAGAGCACCAGTGCACAGCAGAGGCAGGTTGCTGGGCTTGATTATCAAGACATGATACTCGCAAGGAAGCCTCTTCTGTGCGATGCGTGATACCCAGTGCTTGGGAAGATTATAAAACGGCAGGATTAAGCAGTGGAACAGGAGAGAATTATTAGTAGTATGTGTTTACTTGAATTCAGCTTCAGCTCTTTTCCTGCTGCACTTGAATTTCAGTTCTCTAGTTTCAGCCATTTACAGATATTGCATTCATTGCCTCATGTGTTTGCACATACCTTAAAAAACCCACGTTCCCCTGGAAAGCAGTGTATAGTTATATAAAAAAGTAAAAAGAGGTAAAAAAGCATTCCTGTTTTCAAATTAACACTGAGGTGCTGAATTCGTGGTGGTCTTTGTGATTGGAATTCCACCCTTTTTTTTTTTTATCCCTCCCGTGCCCTGAATAAGATGCGCGTCCTGAGGGAAAAATAGTCCATGATTATGCATTTGAAGACCCAGTGCATAGAAGGAGTGGGTTTGAACTTTGAGCCCTTAGCAAGGGGGAGAAAGGCTCATTCTAATCTTAAGCAAACAGAAAAAAAACCCAAACCCATCTAAATTTGGGTTGTGCGTATTTCTACTGCCATATAATAACTTCTGATCTTTTCGTTGGATGGAGGATGAATTTTTCAATGGCTGAATGCATGATAGAAATGGTACATGGCACAGTGCAAAGGCTAATGCTGGGGGAAAAAAAAACCATTAGTGAGTATATTTGCATCAGTTTACTGCCTCCCCGATGTGTATAATATTTTTCTACTTCACATTCCTGTCTGTGCCACCACAGCGTTCCTTGTCTTCAGTAATCATCTCAGTGACTGTTCTGTGGCTGTCCCCTGTGTTCTCTGTTAAGGAAGCTTCATGAGTGGAGAAAATGTCTTTTCTAAGTTGGCAGGCAGATTTGACAAAGCAGGAGCAGTGCAGTAGCGTAGCAAATGTCTATTTCTATGCTGTTCCGTGAACATTTGGAGTTTGAATTCTGATTTTTCTTCAAATAATATTTTTAATTACATTTCTAATCTTGCAATGATTTCTTTTAACATCAGGTTTGCTGCTACGAAGCCCTTGAACGGCACGGAGAATGGCTGGTTTATGTAACATTAGCATGTCACAGGCTGGATGGAGGCTTGTGGAAGGGTGCCAGTGTTGTTCGTCTATTCGCAGCTTGGCCTGGCCATTCCTCTGCGTGTAAGAAGAGGGCAGGCAGGGTGTCGGTCAGATTTCAGATCGTAACGTTTCTTAATGGATTAGGCAAGTGACAGAATATCTTCCTAGTGCAAACCTTTCTGTTTGTCATCTACAAGCTTTGGTGCTCTCAGTAGACAATCCTTTTGAACGTCTGGGCAAGCTTCAGTTCTGTAGCGTTAGATGAGGAATGTGAAATATCATTTTTTGGAGGGCTTTCACTTTGTAAATTATTTCTTTTAATTATTTTATTTTATTTTCCCCCAGGATCCCTTAGATCCAACAGGAACAGCCATTGTGATCAGCTCTCTGGTGGCCGGCGGAGTAGCCGAGCGTCGGGGTGAGCTTTTCCCGGGGGACCGCTTGGTGTTTGTAAATGAGCAATACTTGGACAGTGCCACGTTAGCAGAGGCAGTGGAAGTGTTGAAATCTGTGCCCCCGGGTACAGTTTCTCTTGGAATCTGCAAGCCTTTGGTGGTAAGGACTGATTTAATTAATTCTGTTTAATTCTATGACATGTGTGGACTGGGTCGTTGTATTTGGGGGGGTTGGAAATTCAGGGCAGAAGTATGCGTGTGGAAATCTAGGAGGCTGCTATGCACACACCTCCTGACATCCAGAAATTCTGGCTAGCTGGTGAATGGGCAGCTCAATATCCAAATGATCTGACTAGAAAACCAGCATTCTCAAGGTGCTTCTGAAAGAACATCCATGTGGAATCAGAAGACATTTCTGGGCAAACCCATGTGCACTGGCCCTATGCAGAGGTGTAACGTGGTTCAAGCAATTCAGCAAATCAGTTAAATATGTGCTGAAGTCCATTTCACTCTAAGATACTGCTAAGTGTGTGCTTGAGCTCCACTGACATCAAAGAAACTTAATCTGTTTGAAGTCAAGACTGTAAATTCAAGTAGAATTTCCTTTTTCTAGAAGGAGGGCTTTGGAACAGACAGTAGTTTACTGGAGAACACTGCAGTATTGTTCATCAAGGGCACCCAGGCAAAATTAATTAAAGCAAAGCACCATCTAATAGAAAGTGCTTTTAACTCAAAGTGGTAGAGGAGTGGTGAAACAGGACTGCAGGAAGGCTGTAAAATATATTCCTTTCTTCTCTAAAAAGGGATATATCATTGTTCACATCCTTGTAATTCTCTTTCCTACACATCTCTTTATTTTTTTCATTGACTGAATTTATATCTTCAAAGAATAAAAGCTGTTGTCTTCCTCTTCTCCATTTATAACTTCCCTTTTTTATAATGCTGTAATTTTTTTTCCCATCTCTTTTCTAATGGCTGGTTCTCCCTCTCCCTTTATTGGAAAATGTGCAAATTTTTTCATTGGTTTTCCTGACTCATCATTTTAATTCCCTTTCTTAGGGAGGAGGCAAAGAGGAGGAGAACATGCGCAGTGTGGATTCCAGCAACATTAAAACCAGCCCTGGATCTCCAGAACCAACAGATAACTTCTCAATAATACTTGAAGCACCTCAGGTATTTGGTTATTCTTTTGGTTCAGCTTCAGTTTGTATGGACAGGAAATGATGTTTTAAAGTAAATAAATAGTATGTCCTTCAGATAAGATTTAAGTTACTGGATAGACTTGAGGCTGGATTCCCTTGGAAAAAGACTCTGAAGAGCTAATGATACACTAATGGTATTGTGAACAGCAAGCACGTGCGTAGCACCTACCAGTGTGGTTCCCAGACCACCTTATCAAATTCACTATGTCATTAAAACACCTTGGGTTACCTTGGATCTGACAAAGGAACACTGCTTTATTAGTAGTTGTAAGTAGCTGCTTCAGCTTTGTGAAGAAAGTAAAGTACAGGAGCTGAATGCTTTTTAATATCATGAAGTAAACCAAAAAGAAGTAGTGTAGTGTGGAAGGTAAGCTTGAAATCTGTTCTTCTTCATAGACTTCCCGTGTCGTCCTGAGTGATTTCTTTACTCTTCCTCAACTCTCCTTTTTCTTATCTTCTGAGAAATAATTCTGTTCATTGGGGGAGGATGAGGCATTAAAGACAGTGATGAGGTTCCAGGGTGATAGTCAATAGTATTGCAACACTGACCTGTTTAGAAGGGGATCATTTTTTAATTCTACTAGGTTCTCAAGTGCTTTGCAAAATTTGTATTGATTCCTGTTGGTAAATGCATTGTTTTTAGACCAGTAAAGGCAGTTCTGGATGATCTTTAATGTACTGTAATACAGTAATAAAAATAAATTCTGTATTTTCTTCTTGCTAAAGATGTCTGTCTCTAGAAACAAATGTATCTTTAATGCTAAAATGGCAAGTTAGAACCACCAAAAGAAGCAAATACTACGAGGTAGATGTAGGTCTACTGAGTAGAAATTATCTTGGACGTGGTATTTACTGATTTTCCTGATGTAAAACGGAGTGTGTTGCTTTCTGGGTGCATAGGAAGGGTTCCTGGCAGAGCAATTAATCCTCTGGCAGCTCAGGTTGTTTCTCTGCTTTCTAAATAAAACTAATGTTATTAAGTATTTTTAAATCAAGTATTTTATCTTCAAGTCCTGCTGAATACAGAAACTGAAATGATCAATTTGTACAAAACACAGGCAGAGGTATTTGCTTGTGTTTTGGTTTTATGTTGTGTACGACAGCATTGAGAGTACTTTATAGCAGCAGGATAAATTTGCCATCCATTTATTATCTTACCTGCTCATCTAAGAGACAAGAGTGGTGTGTCACGATGGCTTCCACCCTTCTGCACTAGCAGAGTGCTGACAAAGCTGACTTGGAAGAAAAAAAATAAATAAAAAAAGAATGGAACTGGAAGATTTGATATGCTAGACCAGTAGACTTTACTGTCATGTTTGCAGTATTCCCTGTTCCATTGGTAGCGTCTGTTACTGCAGTGCAGCAGTTTGTGATTCTCCCTCCATACCTGAGTGCTGTAGCAGGAGGTGGTGACACAAACTGCTGCGTGGTTCTCAGCTAAGCCTCGACTCTTTTAGAGAAAGACGAAGTTGGTGCCTCTTACCGGAGTGTTTGGAGGATGATGCTGCAGAAGTGAAGTGAAATGAAGTAGAGATGGAGAGAATTAGAATCTCTTCAGACTGGGGGTTTTATGAGATCGAGGTACACGGGGCAAATAGATTAAGGGAACATTTAGTGCTTATGAAAAATGTGCTAATTTCTAGATTGCTAATGTTCTCTTTCATGCCAGCTAGTAATATTGCATTGTTTCCTTGTGCTCTTGCCTCTCTGTTGTTTTCCCTCCTGCCTCTCACTTAAGCTATGGAAAATTCTGCAGTGTCTGGGGTTTTTTTTATTTCTGCATTTGTGCAAACAAAACAGGATCCTGACACTAAAGGTCAGAAATGGTGAAGTACCTTGGGGAGTCTGGGAAGGGGCAGGAAGCAGAAAGAAAAACATTTTGATTGAGGACCCCTGAATCTGCAGATTGGTTTCAGTGTTTGGGGTTTCGGTGCCTTGCACACCAGCTTTGGACATACTGACTTGGTGGCCTGAAGGACAGAGAGGGAAACCTTCCCTGTGTGGCCAGCTTTCTGCTGTAAGGCATAATGTTTCAGAGACCCACTCCAGAGAAGCACAGAGCATTGGAAACTGGGGACACAACGTGATGAGTCCCAGAAAAACAACAGAGAGTTGAGCAAGATCTTTCTGAGTGGGTCTTAATACCTTTTCTTTTGGTTTGTTTGGGGTTTTTTTTTGTGGGTTTTTTTGTGTGTGTGTGAGTGAGGGGGTTTTGGTGTTTGTTTTATTTGTTTGGTTTGCTTTAGGTTTGGTTTTATTTCATTGCTGATGCTGTTGCATAAGCAAACTCTTAGCCTAACAGTATAGTAAGAAATGTACATGAATTCATAAAGCAGATAAACCTGGGGCACAGAGACACTTCAGCTGGATTTATATATACTTTGTCCTGTAGGTTTTTTAGTATTATTTAATAATTATCATTCCTTAACTTCAGTCCAGATCGGTTATTCTGAATGGCTGCAGTAATATCTAAGCTGTGCAACTTAAATTTCTTTTTTTAAAGAATGGAATATCTACTTCTGGTGTTAAAATCTTAAGTCAGAGAGTGTATTTTCTTTTACTAAATGCAAAAGGGAGGAGATTCTCACTTTAAAAATCAGGATGTACTTTTAATGTGGGCCTAACATAAAACATAGCTTTAAAAGAGTTAGCAAGAAACATGATGTAAAATCTATATTCCTGTCATGTCTTATGCAGGGTTTCAGAGATGAAACACCTTTTAAAGAAGAACTTGTTGATGAACCAAGTTTGAACTTGGGAAGGTCATTTCAGCTTTGTCAAAATGATAATGAGTATCAGAAGGAGTCCTGGGAGATGCATGAATTTCTGAAACCCAGAGCTGAAGAAATGGATGAAGAACGGGAAATGTTGGTGGATGATGAATGTGAAGAAGATTCAGACTTCCTGAAATATAATGTGTCAGGTGGACAAAAGGCAGCTACAGAGAGGAACCTCGATACAGAACAATGGGCAAAGCAACTTGAGACTACTGAAATAGAAGACGTAAGATCCAGTGTTAGCTTAAATCCAGAACATCCCCTGGAAGATTCATTCACTAAAGGTCACATGGTAAGGAATGCTCTGTCGGTCTCAGTGCTGTACCCTGACCAGGGGACCCACACAAGGCAAATTCCAGCCCTAAACGCTGTAAGGAGCCTTTCTAGTGTTTTATTTACTAGATGAGTTCTGGGTACCTCTAATAGACACCAGTCTATCCTTTTGTACTTGGAAGGCTGTTTTGGTTACGTAGTGTCTGTACATTGAACTGCTCAATGCCCACGTGCTGCGGTCGGTGTATTTACAGGTATCCTGTACATCCAGCTTCTTTCCCATCTCAGGCTGAGCCCAACCGAGCCCATTTTGTGGTCTCAGTTCTTTTTTGCAGGCTGTACTAATATGGTGCATGTCAGAGAGAGCAGAATGTCTCTTTGTGGGTTTAACAGTGCAGGAGCTTCAGCAGCAGTGTTAGTGAAAGGAGCTCCCATTTCTTTCTCGTTATTTTTAATCCAAATCAGTTCCTTGAGCCAGATGTTAGTGCAGTTGAGCGAAAAATTATATGGCAGAAGCAATTGTAACAAGCATACTGGTGGACAAAGGAGTAGAAGGAGACAGAGCTCCAAGTGAACACAATCTTTATTTATGTGTCCTCAAATTTTCTGAGAATTTTATTTTTCTTCCTTCGGAGGAAGTAAAATTCCTTCCTTCTTTCCTCTTCTGCCTTTGTTCATTCACTTGTTAAACAAAAAATTGTTAATATCAGCCTTCCATGCACCAGCCTTTGAGATTTATAGTTTTCTATGAAAAATAATGAAGTGGAAAAGGATTTAGTATCACAGCCAGGGAGAATTGCAGGTTTTGTTTGGCTTGTCCCCCTATGCACTATGTACATAAACAGGCTAAAATGCAGCTTCTAGTGACACTTTTATACCAGAATGCACAACATTAAATTTATAAATTTGTTACTTAAAAACAACAAAGGAACAAGAGTAAAGGACTTCTTGGCTGGATTACAAGCAAGTAGAAAGATACAATTGGTTTATATTGCAATTGCACATAAAATTTTTCTTGCCTCTTCTTAATACGGTGAGTAAATGAGCAGTAAGTATTTCATAGTTATCTGAATAAATATGAATGTGGTTAAGAAGATGTGAATGTTTGCTGTAAAAAGCAATGTTCAAGTCATACCCCTGTTTAAGTTCATACCATTGCTTTCTAACTTTAATTATTGTTTATTTTTTTTCCCTCCTCTGTGAAGGGTGAAGAAAATGCTGGTAGAAGTCCACTGTTTTTTGGAACCACAACACAGAGTGGCTACCAAAAAGACATATTTGAAACTGAATCTACCCAGTCAGGATCAAAAAACAAGATAGATTTAGGTTTGTAAGAATTTTTTCTTCATCTTATAATTTCATATTTACAAATTCAAATTTTATGCCAAAACCCAAATGATAAAATATTCAAGTGAAGACTTCTGCAGGCTCAAAACAATCTGGCTCTAAAGAAGTTTTAGCTTCATGATCTCATTTCCTCCTTGAAATCTTTGCCTACAGTTGTCACAAGTGATACTGAAAGTGGCTGCAGCTTTGTCCTGCCTGTGGAGAATCGCTTTCTGATTGTCCCCAGTAGGACTCTATGCATAAATAAAATAGTAGCTCATGCCTGTAATTTCCATCAGGGATTCATCTCAGTCACTTCTCAGTGCTGATTTTATAGACTTGTGCACTTCAAATAAAAAAACAAACCAACCCAAACGTGACAGGCTCTAGAGGTATCTTCACCACAACCAAAATTTGCAAGTGAGCTCTGTGGTCGGTTATTGCCCCATGTCTTGGTTTTGTAATCAGTGCTCAGGAGCAGAGTTTCCTGATGGGCAGAGATGGATGATTAGAATTTGGTAGATAATCAGGGAAATACATTTATCAACCTGGCTGAGATAGCACTCCCTGGTTGGGAGCGAGGAGGCTGGGTTGTTTCCAGTCTTTGTCACCTGCATGTTGTACAGCAGACACTAAGCTACAGCGTCAGACTGGTGACTCTTGTGAGGAGCTCTGCTGGTGCAGTTAACATTGATACTTCTGACACCAGAACGACATCAGTACTCCCCAGTGTGTCGGGGTTCCATGCTGGAGCAGGGCTTTGCATCTCTCTCTGCATAAAGGGTTGATTCACAATTTCTGATCATGTGTTTTTGTGAGGAGCTGCTGTCAAGTAAGTTGTACCTAGGCACGTCTTGGTTCCACAAAGATTTGGCATTTTCTGTTATGACTTGACTGTGTGTAAATCAAAAGCAAGATGCTATAAAGAAAGTGTTTAGTGTGGTTTAAATTTCCTTCAAAAAAGAAATGTTCTGTATCTCTAAGTCTGTTGATCATCACACAGTATCCAGCTGTGGAACATGGTGAGCTAAGGGGTTTATCTCCAAGGGTGATGATAACTGGTAGGTGCAGGGGCAGAAGAAGCCAAAGTTCACATCTACACCTTTTCATCTTCAGGTACAAAGCTTCAGATTGCCTCCAAAGGACCTGGCCTTGCTGTTGATCTGGAACCTATTGAAAAGGAAGAATTGAAAGGGGAGGATTATGGTTTTTCTAAGAACCCAGAATCTGGGAGAGTAACCACCTTAGCTCAGCCTAGAACAGCATTGTGCAGGTATGGAGAAAGATTTCAAGTTTTGGAAGATTTTCAAGTAATGCTCTTGCTTTACTTAGCTGCCTGCTCATCAAAAGCTGTCTGAAACCATGAGACGTAGACAGATGGCCAGTTCTATAACTTTTGCCCAAGGAGGTAAATTTATCTTACAACCTTATTGAATCTTTACTTCCCATGTCTCCTCCCCTGAGTACTGGGACGGAAAAGTGCAAATGGCTCTGCCACCTGCTTCATTTACCCCCCAGTGAGAGGAGCATGGCTGTGGCCTGGAGGAGAGAGAGGTAGCCTTTACCAGCAGCACTGGTCCTCACTGCTTAGGGACCTCTTCCCTTAGCTCCTTATCCTAGCTCTTTCCTCAGGGTTTTCCCTTCTTTTGTTCTTCCTTTTGGGCAGAGTGGCCCTCAGACCTATGCAGGAACTTTTAGTCTTGCCAGTGGTGCTGAGAAATCTTGAGCTGAGACTGGTTGTAGGTATTTGCCACATCTGTTAAATGGCCCATTCTTTCCCCATCTGTTTTGGGTGAGGGGGTATTGGATCTGCTGCTGTGGCCTGTTGATTCAAACCCTCAGTACTTCCCTAATTCATCTCTACTCTTCCCTCGGAAGGAAAGCAGCTCAACAATAAGGTGAGGGGATTATTTCTCCAGCACAACACCCTACTTCCTTTTTGCAGTTTCAGAGTGTTTATACCCCTCGAAGAATCACAGCATGTTTATCAGAAAGGAAATGTTAATTGCTTAAATAGTTGTTTTGAACGATTAAATGCAGTGGAGATTTGTATATCACAGAGCAGCTTATAAATTTGGTCTGCCCATCATGTTTATTTCTGGAGCATTCCTTAAGTACATTTAAACCTAAGTACAAAAATTCCTGTCTAGTCTGTTGACTCTGCACATTTGGTTTAAACTGGACGGCGTGAGAAGGCGTTGCTTCTTCACTGCCAGATACAAAGTATGTAAGGAATTGAGACCTGGCATGGGTGATGCCTTTTTAATTTCTTATTCCTCCCCTCCCTCTGCCCCAATTAGTGAATTACCTGAGAGAGAAGAAGGAGAAGGAGAAGAAACTCCAAACTTCAGCCACTGGGGACCACCACGGACGTATGTTCATGTGATTACATTATTTTTTCCCCTTTAGCTTATGTCTTTCTTTCTATGAGCCTGGTGACTTCTCATGTTTTTTTTTCTCTCCTCCTCTGCCAGTAACTTTAAGGTACTTGTGTACCTTGGGCTTTCTTAGATACACTGAATTTTTAACAGATGTTCCACAGAATTATGCCTTCTATTTATGCATCTGACTTGGGAAAGCTTGGCAGGTTTACTTTGTGGATGACCTGCAAGTTCTTGCTCATTTAATAACTATTAGGTGTGAACAATGCACATAGTGCTGCTGTCTCCTTTTCCATGGGTTCTTTGCTAAAACTTAATGGCAGAATTCCAAATTGCCGAGCCAAGTTTTAGCCACATCCTTGTTGTATTGTTAACATTTTTAGGTGAATTATTTTTAGGTTCCAAAGTAAAATGTGATCAGAAAACTTCTGCTTAGGCTGATTAATATGCATCTGATAGACTGAAGCCAGTGTTCAGAAAGTTGTAGGAAATATTTTATTATTTGTCTAGCATGGCAATTGCAGTGGTTGCCATTTCCAGACAATTTGCTTAGACTGAAAGAGGATGAGTGTTTATTTGAAGACCTGCCTGGCTTACCCTGACTTTCTCTGAAGTAAAAGCCCATGCCCGCTGGGCATGGGTAGGCAGCAGAATTTTGGTCTTTTTGTGGGGTGAGGTCTGCTCTGGGTAAAGAGCCAACTCTCTGAGCGCATTCTTAGGCTTCTGACTTTATCCCTTTACTCTGTTAAATCTTCTTGAAAGACCAGAAACTTATATTTATCTAAGGCTTTGCATTTATAGTTTAAAAACACCCCCAAACTGTTTCAAGCTGTTAAACTATCGCATGTATTTTTTCAGTGTTGAGATCTTTAGAGACCCTCACGTGTCTCTTGGAATCAGTATTGTTGGTGGACAAACTGTCATAAAGCGCCTGAAGAATGGAGAAGAACTTAAAGGCATCTTTATCAAACAAGTTTTGGAAGACAGCCCAGCAGGAAGAACAAGAGCTTTAAAAACTGGAGATAAAATACTTGAGGTAAATGCAGCTAAATTTACCTTTTCATTCTGAGAAATAAAGGTTGACTCAAACAGCTTTGGGAGGAGAGGGACACAAAATGCTGCCACCTCTTTATGAAGTATTGATGACACTACTTTGAAAACCAAGAGAGATCCCTGGTGTCATCATTTATTTTATTTTTAATGTCTGACTATGGAGCCCTTTTAACATTCTGCTATTTAAGAAAAGATACATCTTGGTATCTGATGGGGAAATGAAAAACAGGGTGCTTTCTTTTCATAGAAATGAGTAAGAAGTCATAGCACACCTTTATAAGCCTAAATTATCATATACAGCCAAACATAGAATCCTTATGCTGTAATTTTTTTGTCTGTGTGAATTTGGAGTAGTTACCAGTCTGCTCAACCACTATGCAGGGTAAATCCCTGATGCTGGCAGGTGTTGCAGGGGGGAATGCCATTCCTGGCTCTCATCTCTAGCTTGGTATGGATTTTATACTCATTTTTTTCTCCAGATGAATAGTTCTGAATTGGGGTTCCCAAGCTGCCAGTACCATTCTTGTGCTTTAGAGATGTGTGTGAAAAACTCTTTCAAAACAGGTTTAGTTCACCAATGGATAAAAATCTGAAAGAGTTGTCCTACACCAAGCATTCCATCTAGCACTCCTTGACAACCTTTTTCCTTATATTTTTACCTACAATTGCTTTGGGAAACATATGGCCATCTTTTAATTACCAATACTAAATAACATACTTTGCCTTAAACCATCATGGCAACACATCACAAAGGATTGCACTTGCCTGCTTTTACCTTCCTCAGATACACTAATCTTCTGTAAACGTCTGTGATCTCTTGCAATGACTCCGTGCCAAAGCCAGGCTACCTAATAAAAATAAACATTCTTTGTTAGGTGTCTGGGGTAGACCTGCAGAACGCCACACACGAGGAAGCAGTAGAAGCTATCAAGAACGCGGGAAATCCTGTTGTCTTTGTAGTTCAGGGTTTGGCTAACGTACCAAAAGTAAGTTTATTTCTATTTTCACTCCAAAACTTACTAAATCTGTAACATGCATCTTATTTTAAACTTGGCTAAATTCCTTTCAACAAGTTCCATCAATTTCTGTGGCCATCTTTTCTGTCAGAGTTTCTGCTTATAGACTGCATGATTGATTGATTATATGTCTGGCTTGATTTGAGATCTCGTTTCTGTGATGTAAATTGAGTAGATGCAAATCCATTGATTGGGCGTTAATTCAGTTCTCCCAGCTGTGTAACTGAGTCCAGCCCTGTGATTATTTCATAATCTATATACTCTTGTTATCCAAATGAACAAAAGTGTAGTTAAAATGAGTCAGATTCACACTAGCAGCTCCGTGTAAAATGTGTCACCAAGGGGGCCTGAAGTCGTTATTTGACAAGTTAATTTTGAGAGATTTTTTGGTGTCTCCTCACCTTCAAGGCCAAGGCAGGAAACATTTTAATGCCTTATTAAGAAAGGACGTATGATTCTGCCTGCCTTGAAGCACACGCAAACCCCCAAGACTCCTATGTGCTTGTGGTATCATCTGAGAAGGTAATTGGGAATTTTGGTGGATAAGCTGCCCTGAGGAGACCTTTTCTGACGACTGCAGTCAAATCCAGCACAACTGTGGCCATTATTTTTTCCAGTGCTCCAAGGAGTCTTTCAAAATCTATTAAGACTTTGACCAGCTATGCTGCTCAATCAGTGATGGCAAAATTCATACTGATGGTGACTGAGTTGGCTCCCTTTCTTGTATTGCCTTTTTCACAGAAAAGATCCAAAAAAACTCTATAGAAATTCCAAGCATTCAGCTCCATCTCTGACCCTCACTTACCTAGTCAATTAGAGACACCAAGGGAAAGACAGATAACTTGAAATTTGAGTTGCTTTGCTTTGAGCTGGACGCTGCAGGAACCTTCACGGACTTTCAGCAGTACCACACGGTCCCAGCTCCCATTCACCAAAATAAGATGCTGCCAGAGGAGTGGGAATATATTGGGTTTTGTAACTAAATACTTACAAGCTTTATAAGTTGTCTGTCTGCGTGGGCACTGGTCTCTATCTGAATAACTAAGAACTGACAGTTCAGGAGTCTGAATCAATGATACACATCCATATTGTGACTTCAGAGTAAGTGAGTGAAGGGATGGGGCTTGGTATCAAACAGTGAGCGCTAGAAAAAGTAGAGAATGTTTGTAAATTTAGTAAAAGAATGTAATTTAAAGACCACTGCAACGCTTTTCTACATGGAGCAAAATTAAGAGTACAGTGGGTAGCTTTTGTTGTTGTCATTACTAATTTTGAGATGTTTATTTTGTGGCTATAATGCTCTTTCTAATGTCTGCAATATACACATTGTTCTTCAGGTGGTTTCTGCCGTACAGCCTAAGGGAGTCAAAGTCAGCAAAGATCAGGATGCGGACAAAGAAAATAAGAGTGAAAAGGTATTTATTTCATTCAGTGCTATACCCAAGTTTTACTCAATCAAATGGTCCAACGCTGTGCAATAGACCTCTGTGATAACCCACCCCCCCCCGAGGCTGAAATGAAATTTGAAGTGTTTTGTTGAAATCTTTGATTCGAGAAGTTTTTGCCAAATTTCTGCCAAATAGAAGGCAGGGTTTTGATAAATGTTCTGTCAGTCTCCCCTGGGTGCTGCAACCCTGTACTTACTGCAGCTCTTCGCTGGCATCTTTCTGGAAGTACCTGCTCTGCTCCACGTGCCGGCAAATTGATTCTCTTTGTTCAGTAGTAACAGAGAAATAATAACATGTACACAAATGATATCCTTAACCTGAGGCTGGCTGAAACTCAGTGAAATCATGTTATAGGATAATTAAATCCGCCGAGTCTCCTACATTTCCCATGGCTGTGTAAAACAAGGAAATGACCGAGTGATCTGTAGCTGGCCAGCTAATTGTGAAGCAATTACTTGCACAGTAACTTTCAGGCAACTTCACAGCAGATTGAAAGGAGAAAAAAATTATGTTTGGTCTAAACCGGTGGGTTTGTTATAAGTGCTGCAGTAAGGGACATATTTAATTTCACATTCCCAGCCAGGTTGTCACTTCTGGCCTAGGGTGTTTTCCTGATGAGTGTAGGGCAGGTACTTTGAGGGTGTCAGAACTGCAGGAGCAGAGACAGAATTAGTGCAGACAATAACTTTTGCCCACTTTAACATGCCAACTACAAATATGACGAGCTTTTCTTTGGCCTTGCTCAGTAGTCTGGCGTGTGGTGGAGAGCTCAGAAGTCCCTCTTGCCTCCAAAAGTTATTGTAAGACTTTTTAGATCCTGTCAGAAACAGAAGCTACGAGGCTCATGTTATTCAAAAAACATCAAGAAAGGTGTTAAAGTTGTGCTTTCATGCCAGTGGATAATACTTATGATGAAGTAGTCAGAGTCCCCTTTCCTTCGTTTTGTTACCTAGGTTTCTAATCTCAAAAGTACTCATCCTCTTGCCATGCGCTGCCTTTAATCTCTAGGACTCCGGTGTGTCACATTCTATAGCGTTCAGGGGTTAGAGGCAGCCTTGTCTTTTTCAAACCTTTTTCATCTATTGGTGCTGTAAACTGGTGGGTGGAATATAGAAAAGCTTCAGTGCATAAATATGGAGTTCCCTTTTAGCTTTGAACATCGATTCACAAAGCAGTCCCACTGTGCTAGAGTAGGGTCATCTCTGAGTTGGAAGGAGTTGCTATTAGTGGATTTACTAGTCCATGTCCCCGTGGGGGAATCGATGATATTTCTACTCCTATCTTCAAAGTGTCACAAAAGAATCTGGTTTGAAAACAGCTACCTCCATCTGGAAAAGCTGTATGATGAATTATCTTTTCAATACTGAAGGTTTTCTCTTGATTTGTTGGTGTTTATCCTCCTCTATTGATCCGTTTGTTTAAAAACGATCACTTGAAGTAATTTGTATAAAACAACTTAAACCAATTGAGCTTCTTACGAACAAACCAGGTATTAACATTCTTTTGCTAGCTGGCTCTGTGAACTGCACTTTTGTTTTGCCTCTGTGCTGGAAAGAGCTGTGGTGATAGAAAAACACGGCATAATGGAGAACTCTGGCACAATTTACCCATCTGGCTTTTCAGCAGGTCAGGAGGGATGAGAGAACCTTGTCCTTCTGAGCTGTAGCAAACTGCTGGATAAGCTGAGGTGGCCTTGTGTAATTTCACCCAGACTTTCTAACAAATGGTCGAGGCCTCAAAAAGCCAAAGGGTCAACAGTTAAACTCTGAATTATTATTAAATTATAGTAATGCTACTGATTTGTCACAGGCAGCTGAAAGTGGGGCTGCAGGTTTCCCATCTTTACCTGCCTGGTGATGTAGAACGTGAGTCCTCTCACGCTTCCTGAATCTTCTGGATTTTGCAGGTCTACCTGTGCTGGCCTCAAGCAAAAATTGGGAGGCATATTTAGTGTATCGTATGCTTCGGGGAAACGGCTGTCGTGATTCCCAGTGCTCTTATTGGAGTCACTTAATTTCATTTATTATTGTTATGCTGTCTTCAGTGCAGCACTTTCTTGTAATGTGTTTTAAATGGATGGGATGATGTATATCATGTCATAAAATTTTCCATGTAGCTTGCATTAAAGTTTGCTACTTTAGAGTATCCTATGTAAACGTAGGCTCAAGATTTTAGAAATCCATATGCAGGTTCAGCTTTCATTGTACACAGTGAAATATTTTATTCTGAGTTTGATGTTTGGGTGTTGAGTCGTATTTCCCAGCTATAGAAGAAATTAATTATGGGTGTTCTGGTTGCTCTAATGGCATCTCATACTCAGTGTTCCCTTTCTAAGTGCATCCTGCTATTAGTAGTGGGGTTGCATGGGATGGAGTTGAACGTAATTTAGTGAAATCATGTAGCAAACTAAGGCAAGATCCAGTTCCTTGGAGCTATAAAAACAGCTGCTCAGACGAGCAAACGCCTTCGTTAGATTCAGAGGCTATTCTTCATGCCCGCCATGCGCCGCTACATGCATCATTATAGGAGCTGCCTGTATTTATGTGAGGTAATAGAATTTTATCGTAAGGTATCATTCAAAATCTTTTTTAAATTTAAGCCAAATATAGAACTGTTGTGTTTAAACATTTGTAGATGTGCTGAGCACATCGAGTTGTAATTTTGTATTTCCCAGTTTGACTTTTATCAGTACCAGACAGTTCTGTTGTTGGGTTTCCGATAAGAAGTGGGGTGTAATGGAATGTTTATTTTTAACCCTTGATCAGTGTTGACCCGTTCGTGTTTATGATGATCCACAAGTATTTTGTCAACAAGTAAATGTGTGTGCACGCTGGCATTTTCATTTTCCAACGTTCGCTGTCACTTCCTACTCTGATTTCTTGCACAAAAAGCCTGTGCTGCAGAATTTAGCCTTGTCATTAAGTGCTGCGTGTGTGTTTTTCTTGTGCGTGGAGCTTACAAAATACATAACTATTTGCCTTTGAATCCATTAGAGAAAACATGGAGCTCCACCTCCGATGAAACTGCCACCTCCTTATAGAGCTCTTGAAAGGCTGCACGCGGAGGAAACGAACGTGGATGAAGAGGAGGATGAGGATGCTTGTGCAGAGAGTGAGTAGTGCCACGAGCATTACGTCAGATTACATTTATGGAACATAGAAGTTGTGATAAAGGTGTCTGCTGTTTCTGGCTTGTGTTATGGGAAGTAGTGCTCAGCGGGGCAATAGCAGATAATCCTCAACCTGGTTCTTGCCAGGGGCTACTGATTTGAAATTTGGTGGTCTTTTCCCAGCAGGCTTCTGTAGGTCAGCTCTTCTGAAGAGATCTAGGAAGGGTTTGGTTTGATTTCCCTCTAAAAATGTCTAAGCGATATCTAGAGGACTTTGGCAGTGATGTCAGCAGGGAAAGGCAGATGTTGTGCTTTACTCTTGTAACTGCAGTGGTAGTTGAGCAGCTGTAGGTTGAGAGCCACGGCTGCAACGTCCTTGACTAGAAAAGCCTGCAGCTGATTTCAGACAATGCTATTCAAGCAAAATCTTTTCCTTTAAGACGAGAAATCTGCTGATTTATTTTTATTGTTCCAGTACATGACTGAAAAAAGGATCCCCTTCTTTTTTCCTTTTTTTTTTTTTTTCTGTGGCTCCTTTTATGGGAGAGGTTCTGTCATTGTCCAGCTCTGGGTTTTGGAGTGAATTACAACAATGTGCCCTCTGGGGAAGAGTAAAGACCTAAAGAGCAGGATGCAGGGCAACATGAGAGCTTCTGGCAGTGTGACTTAGATTCCAGCACACTGCTTTGTTGATTACAGCTTGGGATAAATGGAATATTATTATTATCCATAGCTTATCACCTGATAAAATATTTAGGAATAATAAAATTGCAGTTAGGAAGCCTAGATTATTTTCCGAAATTAGTTACTTTAATTTTTTCCTTTCTGTGCCAAATCAGCATACGTGTGGAGTTTTTGTTGGGTTGGGTTTGGTTTGGTATTTTTTGCTACAGTCATTTTTTTCTCATCATCTTTTGTCTTGGGAGAGGTGGGGTTTTTTTTCCCCTATTTATGAGTAAACCAAAGCAGAGAGATGCTTTTGTAGCTTTTGACCTTGAAGCAACCATGGCTCCCATTTAGAGTGGAAGCTCTTGACTAGGGACCTGCTGGTGGGAAAGCTCTTCCAGCTCCTCTTGCTGATTTTCTTGGCAATGGTGTGCCATCAAAGCCAAGATAATTAATGAGTTTGGTTGGTTTGTCACTTTTAGGGCTGCTTTGGTGGAGATGAAAAGGACTTGGGGAGGTTGTTCTCGTGGAAACAGTAATGGGGTCACAGAAGTGGGGTGTTCAGTTCTGCCTCTTGCTTTAAGGCAAAGCTACGAGTTCTTGAACCAAGGGAGATTTTCCAGAACTCCCCCTTACTGAGTTTCTCATCTCATCTGTTTGCAGTATGCTGCAGTTACCTCAAGAAGGCTTTTAAGTACTTTCTTGGGGAGTGGTAGTGAGGAGGAGCTTGTGACTGCAGACTCTGTGTATGATGGATTGAATATCTCCTGAGCTTTCAAACCCACTCGGTAAACCTCCAGTTGTAGCAAACTGATTTCAACTTGTTATTAAAGTTATAATTCCCAGTTAAAGCATATATTTGATAAGTAGCCTGACACCTGGGTTATCTAATTAGGATATGCCTCAATCCGAGTGCTTGCTAGACCTAAGTTAATACTTTGCACAGAAATCATTTCTTATTGATGGGCTTGGTCATTTTTCAGCTGTTCTGCCACCCCTAATGAGATCGCCAGCTGAGGCTAATAGCTGAAAAGGTAAAGCTACTTCTGATATTAAATTCATCAATCCTACCAGGTTTGGCAGCAGCAAGCAGGTCTATTCAGATGAATCTCCTTCTCTCTACTCTTTTTCCTGGCTGAAGTTGAACACTTTGCAATATCCATCTTTCCCGTGAATCTTGGAAAACCAAGATCTGCATTTTCCATTTTAGTTTTCCCCACCTCATTCTGTTTCTTTCAAGTAAAACTTTCAAGTAAAAGAAGCTTAAACTAAGTTTGTACCTCAACCCTTGAAATGGAAAGCACGTTAGAAATTATTTAACTCTACTTAATGATATTAAGCATCTTGACAGCTGTGGAATGGGCTTACAGAGTCTCTTTCCTGTGATCACTTGAAAGGGGAAGTTTTCCCAGTAAATTCCAGTACGGTATTGGTTTTGTGAGCTACTTGATGTTCATAACTTCTCTCCTGATTCTTCAGCACTTTTCCCAGAAATCTCAGCCCAGGTCAGTATTTGCCTTTTTAACAGAGTTCATTTGTATACTCATATGGGCCTGATCCTTACCCACTTACCCTACTCATTCTACTTCTTTTGTAACTTCAACTAATAAGTTTCTGCACTTCGGTGAACAGGTGAACTGTTGTCTTTCTATGTAGAAGGTAAGGTATCTTAAGAGGAAGGACCATTCTTATTAATACAGCTGCTGGGTCACAAACCTGCTCAGCAGTTTTTTTCATACACCAGAAATACATTACTTGCTCCACTTAACAGTTTTTTTTAACTCCTTGCTAGTTGCTTCTTTTGACCTGTCGTCTCATCCTTTATCTCCATGTCCTTCATCATTCCCAGTGCTGAAAATGAAAGCAAAGCATTGTTAGTCTTCCTGCCATGCTTAGAAAATTTTTCTTTCCTTTCTGTCCCATCCGTACTGCCTCACAGTCTCCGTGTTTTGTCAGTTTTCCCCTTAAAGTGGCTGAATAACCTTTTGGTATTGATTTAATTTCACCTGTGGGAACTAAATCCACTTGCCTTTTGGCACTGCTCCCTTTTATTTCTGCTTTTCCACCACTGAAACTGTAGCTTTCATTGCTGACTTGTGGGAACAAACAGTCATTTCTTGTAGATGTTCTCCCTTTTCTTTTCGAAGGTTGGTTTTGTTCCAAATAGGGGGAGTCCTTGTTGGGGCTAGAACTACTAGGTAGCTCTTGGCTTAGAGAAAGTCTAGATGTCCTCCATGTTTCTGTGGTTTAAGAAGTTTAAAGTAGTTGCAGGTGGTTTTTTTTCAAAGGTATCTTCTTGCACCCATGACCCTTAGTTTCAGACCTTCTCTTTAGAATTTCAATTTCATTTGAACCACCTTTACTTCTAAGTTCTTAAATAGTTTTTTGCTAGACTTTGAAAGCAAGATGAAAACAATATTTCCTCTTGTTTGGTTTCTTCTTCTAGTGATACTGTCAAATCTTTATCGGTAATCATCTCTGGCATTGTGTGATCTGGTTTTGGTTTCCTCTTTGCTTTGACTTTCCTGTTTTAAAGCTTTCAGTTTGTGCTTTAAAATAGTTGGGTTTTTTTAAAACCTTGCAGTGTGCGCATCCTGTTGCAAAAGCAACCTGCAAAATACTTCATCTTACACAACTGAAAAAGATACAACATTGGCTTGGAGTTTTTCCTCCCCACGCCACAAACGCTTGTCCGTGGCAGAGGTTATTTTGCAGGAGGTCACTCTCCATTAAGAGGTTTCTTCAGCTTCCCAAACCTTAAAAACATGAGGTTTTGAATGGCATTTTTTTTTTCTTTTTAAATCAAAACAAGTAAAAGGAGGGAAAAGCACACAAAGGAGCTATTTGTACTTGCAAGCAGCTGTGCTACAGACGGCATCAATAGGCATTGGTGTGTTTTCCTTGAGTGGCTGAGGGCTGTAGGTGTGCACTAAGAATCTGCTAATAGACTCAAGTGCACCCTGGCGCGGCTTAGTGCTGTAATGAGGGGTTAGTAGTAAAAAGAAGCAGAGGAAATGGATGGGCAGAGTTGTTTGTAATGGAATGTTTTATAAGCTTTTCCTTGGGGCATTCAGAACTGTACAATTTCGATAGGCTTCTGTGATTGAGTTGAAGCATTTAGAAGTTAGAGAGGAGAGGCCTTACAGACCATTAATAAGAAAACTCTAAAGACAACTGTTGAAAGAACTCAGAATCCTTAATTTCAATTGATACTATATATATATATCCTTAGTAAAATCGTTTGTCTAGTTAATTGACTGAGATTGATCTGGTTGGTTTCAAATAAGTTTAAAATAATAAAAATAGATAATAATGAAAAATCTGTGAAAGGTGGTTAAGATAATGGAGTAGATACTGCTGGGCTCAGACTTCCTGTCTGCAAGGATGTTAAACCAGCTCTAATAAGGGGATAATAATACCCCCTTCCTTTTATTTTGCCTCTAGATAATGTAGAAATCAATGAAGCTGTAAGAAAGCTGACTGATCTTCCTAAAATGCTTTTTGAGGAATGGTGGCTTCTCTACCAAAGCAAGAGATTTTAAACCTTCTCTGGCATTTGAACTCTGCGTTCCCCATGGTGATAAATCTGGGGCTGCGTAGGGGGTTAAGTGGGGAGTCTGGGTGTGCTCACGTGTGCTAGGTTGGTTCAGACGAACCCGCACTGCCTGTTGTCTGGGTAGGCTTGGGTCGGGGTTCAGAAGTGCTTGGGCACGTGAGCAGAGCACCTTTATGACACCAGAGGTTTTCAGCAGCTGCTGTAGTGTGGATGATAGCCCAACTCACGTGCGAGGATGGTGGCTTTCATTAAAGACAAAAGATGAAAAAAAAACCCTCCAGAGTTGAGGTGAGACTTTGTAGGAGACACGGTCAAGTGTGCAGAAATATGACCTCGGGAAGTGTCTCTGTATTGCTGTGGGAAAACAACCACTGGCACTTTGGAAAGATGCCAGAATTATTAACAAAGAGAAACCAAACCCACTGATAAATCAATATCATTCTTGAGGATCTGACTGTTTAGAGTCTGGTTTATGCAAAGCTGTGTTAAAACAAAGGAAAAGCAATTCTTAGTTTCATTTTACCTTCTTTTGGAAGCAGGGACACACCCAAAAGCAATGATCTTCAGGTGAGGTGACTTCTGTAGCCAAACACTGCCTCTCCAATAGATGTCACTGCAATCAACAGCAAATAGAGGTGATGATGTTCACAGGGGAAGAAGTAGCTTGGAAAAAGGCTTCAAGCTTTACAAAAATGAAATACGGGAAAAAAATAGGAATTGCAATACTTAATTTTCTTAAATATAGTGACAAGTGTATTTAGCACGGTGGATCCGTGGCAAGAACCAGGATTACACTAGAGCAATGACTTTCAATTTTTAGCTCTGTGTTAATCTCTATTTAATATGACTCTGTTCTGCTAATCTCCTTTTCCCATTCTTCTTCTGACCCGTAATTAGCTCAAATATGGAAGTTTTGTAACCAGCCCTAATATCAGATCCAGAAGGGCTCTGCATGCTGGGCAGACTCACAAGCTGTTGTGTCACATGAGGATAGATTAGGATGTTGGTGTCATTGTAGTTTGAGGTTGTGGGTTAGTTTGGGGTTTTGTTAGTGGGCTGGGTTTTTGGGTTTTTTTTTTTGACTCTATTTGCGAATCACATGCACAGTTCTCATCATCTGATGAAGTATTGCAGAAGGAAATTACATTTTTGATGAATTAATAGTAAAATTGCAGCTGGGACTTCTTTTATTTTTTACTGTGTGCTTGTACATAATGCACTGAACAGATGGCTTTGTGTGTGCTGTGATACATATTCTAAAGAAAGGACAATGAACTTTAAACACGAACAAATTAATGGTATTAACAAAATAACTGAGTGTTTTGAGTTGTTTTAAATGCAGCATTTGGAATAGAGAGTTAATAAGGACTTCCCAAAATAACTGTGTTTATAAATGTAGGGAGAGATTTTATCTTTGCTTTTTTTTAATTACTAAATGAGGGATTTTAAGTCTTTTCAGTGTTTCAGTGCAGCACTTACTGCAGTAAAACTAATATTGTTTATGCTTTCAGCAAAATACAAGTTATGATGAAGTTTGAATCTTATGCTTATAATGACAGACTGGTTTTGTTTTCTGACATGAAAATAAACCCCCAAACAACCAAACCCTACGCTATAAACACACATCAGCTTTGGGAAACTGCAGGATTTGCAGCACTGGAAAATAAGAGGTTGAATGAAGCCGTTTGACTAAGAGAAATTAATTTTTAACCCCCGTGGCTTGCATGAAAAGGATGCTCAGATAAATAACGCCTATTAACTGCTCCTTTGCCATGCAGCGGGTCGTTAAGCGCGATAGTACCTGCAGCTAACGGCGATAGAAACAACCCTTTGAGGTGACTCGTGTTTGGGGATAGAGATGTCATTCGAATGCGAGCAGAGGAAGCCAGAGCACAAACAGCAGCCGTAGAGCATCAGTGGGTCAGATGGGGGAAACCAGGGATCTGCTTCTCCCGGCATACTTCCATAGGCAGCCTTCATCTGCTGGCAGATGTAACTGTTAGCTCGTGGGTAGCTTGAAATTAATATAATTGATGGCATCTCGTAATAGAAAGAGACAGACGGTTTGCCCTTAAGGAGAGAAAAATCTCAGAAAAATAGGCCCAAGGTCGTCAGAAGAAAGACAGGCGCTGAGTCTGTGTATGATGAGGATTTGAGCTGCTTACAGCATCGAATGTTTGTCAGGAATGCAGATATCTTGAAGTACATGCTGGTACAGCAATGGTACAAGGGGGTTTCCCAGGTAAGGATTCAGCTCTCTCTCTATATTGTGTTTGTTTCCAGCAAGTCATTTTAAGTATTTTTAGGGATAATTTAGAACTAGTGAAGTGCTGGAGATAAGAAAATAATAGCACAGATCATTTATTTTATTTTTTTTTTGCCTCAGATTGAAGCATGAGCATATAGCATGATCAGAATATTGAATGCATCTAATATCTTTAAAATATTTTGTCTGGTGTTTCCTTATAAATCATTGTTCCTGTGTACGTTGGTGTTCAAGATTCTTATATCCAAAACTGACGTGAGCACGCAGTGCTTTAAGTATAAGAATTCCTAGCATTAAATTTCTTGCTGTATAGAATAATCTACTCTTCCATAACTGTTATTGTAATGTAGAGACAGATGGCTGAATTTTCTTCACTTTGCTTGTTAAGAATGTGTTAGGTAAATGTTTTTAGACTAAAATAAAAAGCTGCTGGGGATTCTAAACTGAATATTCAGCATTTTCGTGGTATAAGGAGGCAAAACAAGAATAAAGCAATGTGATAGTAAACAAATGAGCTGTTTGCAATGAAAGATAATCTAATCTTTAAATATTGCCTTAGATTGCATTTATTCTTAGGTATGATCTTTTCTTCCAGCACAAGCCAGGTATCCAGAGAATAGCATTAAAATGCTAGGCATGAAATATGCTGGGTTGATGGTTTGAGGTTATTCCATTGTGGAAGGCATGGTGCAGGTGGCTTATGTTGTTTGGGATCTTTGATCTGGCTCGGGTGTTACAGATAAGTAATTTTGTATAACTTACAGATAGAAGATAACATCTGCGGTATAAATCTGCATACACAGGTACCAACTTGCCACGAGAGGCTAATACAAGTCAGTCTGTGTATTGCTCTCATTGAAAACCACTTAAATCACTGCAATGACTTGCAACTAAAAAGAGGTAAATATTTAATTAAATAAAGGAGAGGCAAATTCTAGCCCTTAAAAGGTGGTTATGTGTTCGTGCTGTTGAATGTCTGCGCTTTAGATAGGAAGATTATCTTTCGTCATTGCCATCATAAATAATGTTGCTCCACAGCACAAAAAAAAGAAAGAAAAAAAATAATGTAAACTCCACTGTGCATCAGTCTTGTCCAGACTAGCACAGCATTGCTTTTAGTTAGACTACAGATTATTTGCATAATAGCTCTGCTCCAAAATGGTCTGCTCGGTTTAAACAGTAGCTGCTCCAAGTATGTAGTGGAAGTAAGCCTCTAACAGAAGGGAAAGTAAAAATGTTAAATGACAATAGTTTTCTTCTTTACAGATGTTTCCTAGTTTTCCACAGGAATACAGTAATTGAGGCAGCTGTCCAGAATAACTTCTTTAACTGCTGGAGAAAGTTAAAGTTATCTTTTGCTTCTCAGTCTTAAGTCTTGATTCTTCAGTGTAGTGGCTTAGGGGCTAGTCATCAATTTACCTTCTGCTCTGAGCAGGTATGTAATTGCTCTTTATCAGGAGAGCTGGCATTTAAAGAGCAATCCAGGATATTTATCTGCAGGTATGCTGGCTACAGCACGCTGTGACAGACTGTTAAAAATGTGCTTTATACATTGTGGTGGCCACAAGTGCGTTGAAAGCTCCTTGCAATGACACGAGGACAGGAGATCTATACACGCATCTGCATATGTGTGTGTGTGTGTGTATAAAAGACTGCTGTCTGTGTCAGATTAATGTCTCTATCCTATCCAAAAATTCAAAATACTGCATAGTGAAATAATAAAAGGTGTTGTGGCAACTGGCTAAAGGACAGGTAGTTCTTCCTGCTACCCCTGAGGTAATAATGAGACTTGTATCTTTAGTGTAATGATGGGCATGTCTGTTTGCTTCCTCTGCTTAGGGACCATGGCTTGTGCTTCTCTGTCTCTGCTTCCCCCAAAAAAGTTAGTAGAGGAAATGTTAAACCATTGAGCTTTTGGGGATTATCAAGGAAACAGCAAATTCCTGCTGCTGTGAATGTAGAAGGTGCGCGTGTGTGAGCACATGTGCTGGGCTGAGGACCCTGGGTTGCACTGGCTCCCATCTGCACTGGCACCCATCTGCAGAGAGCTGCATGCTCTCTGCAGGGGCCTTCCATGTCCTTCCCCCAAAGGAGAGGGGTCAGCACCTCCATCAAGACACCCATTAATCCAGATTACCTTGGAGAATGGGAAGGTGCTTTCAAGAGGCAGATGGCACCTCAGGTAGCACTGAGCAGTGGCATCTTGGTGCTAGATGGGGCACTTGGTATCTGATGGGGCTTTGAGCAACCTGCCCTAGGTAGAGTGTCCCTACTTGTGTAGGGAGGTTGGACCACATGACCTCTAGAGGTCCATTGCAGACTAAAACATTCTAAGGTTCTGTGATTCTCTATGCTCTCAGCTCTGCTCTTGCTCTGCCCACCAACTTAGCTGAGGGAACCAGCCAGACAAGAGTCTGGATCCACAGCTGGAATTCAAGGTCCAGGAGTGGAGGTGATGTTGGCATCATATTCTAGGGTCATTTTGAGAAGGGAGAAGAGGGAGCAAAGTGGAGCAAGGCAGTTGCAAGTTAGAACGTGCAATGGGAGAATAGGATGGGTAAGCAGGGGACTGTTTGGGGTCTTGGTCTGGGGGAAGGACAAGGCAGCACCTGCTCTCCTGCATGGCTTTATGCAAACAGACCAGCACAGAGCCAGGAGCCGCTGCTGTCCCGACAGCCAGCTACATTTGGGAATTCCTGTTCAAGGGATGAGTGTGGTACTGGCAGGGGACAGAGCTACAGGTGAGTTATGTACCTTGACCAAAGTCAAGCCATACCATTTTGTGATTGTTCTGCAGATACCAAATGCTTTTAGCAATTGTTTTGGGGTTGGGTTTTTTTAATGCTTTAAGTAGTTTCAGAGGATTTTGTATCCCTTAACTAAAAACCAAGTGCATTAGCAATCCCATATTTACAAATGCTTCTGTGTTTTATCTGGGATTTCAGAACCGTAGCATTTTTTGACGTGTAAATGTTAAACTTGTGTGGTATACTGAACCAGGTCCTCTAGAAAGGGAGGTGGGAAATCATCCTGTCCATGGTGGGATAGTCCTGGGAATACCATGAGATACTGAACAGAAGTTCTCGCACTTTCAGTGTGCTCAACCACATACTTAAATTAGGAGGAATTTGGATGGAAATGGCAGAGAGTGTGAAGGCACAAGGTGTTGGTTTGTGTGTGCACATGCATGTGGAGCTAAGTTACAGCTCTTTATGCTGTGCTTGTGAGAGCAGAGAAGGATTACACCACCCAAATCGTTCTTAAAGATATTATGCTACTCTGTCTTCATCCACCCAAGTGCTCTGGGAATAAACAGCAACCAGCAGCATTTGCTGTACCTGAAAACAACAGCGAAGTGCATCCTGTACACTGACAGTGTGCGATGGTCCAGAAATTGTCTGGTGTGGTAGAGCCATGGCTATTTTGTGACACGGTCACAGGGGCCGCTCAGCTGCAGCAGATCGGCTGGGTGCCCTTGGAAGGAGGGGGGATGAGATTCCCTGGGTCTGGACCCCCCTGCTCCCTGTGCCAGGCTCTTCTGCGCCTTGGCCCTTTTCATCTGGACGTTTTTCTGCACCAAATTGTGAACCTTAATGCAAACACAGGTCTGAACCGGAAGGTGTGTTTCTCTCAAGTGTTTGGCAAAAAGATCTGTTTGAAACCCCCTGAGCTTTGGCTGTGCTTTCCTCCATTTTCTAACCTGTTATTTTCTTAGGGGATATGACAGGTAATTTGATGATTAATACAGTATCATTTTGTTGTGTATCATTAATGTTTTTCAATAGACAATGCAGTAATATTCCAGCAAGAGCTCCTTTCAGGATTGAGTTGTTACAAGCGTAGAAGATGTGATTTTTATGTTTTTTAAATACTGTTTTTCAAGGGAAGAAAGCCATTAAGTGATCAGCCTGACAGCGAGGTGGTACCTACTGAGGTATCACCCAAGGGCTGCGAGAAGAGTGGAAGGGAAAAAAATGAGAAGAGACTGGGATGTGATGGACGAGGGAGTCAGCAGAGCTGTACGCAAGGGTGAGCACGGGCAGCTGATGGGCGAGGGCCAAGAAAGAGGTTGAAATGGATTTTGTGAGGAATGGGGAGCTCAGCGAAGCCTTTCGGGGACAGAGTGACACGGCCGTTCCCTTGCCTGTGCGGGAGGCAAATTGTGGCACTGTGAATGGGTTGGACTCGCCCGGTGCCACAC
>JANHFX010004686.1:7129-17745 GCA_027560015.1 Chloroceryle amazona
TTTACGGTGACCTTCCCTGATTCTTTGCTCTGGATTGTCCCTTTCACAAAGGACTCCTTAGGATGCACCACAAAGACAGATGTCTTGGCATCAAAAGGCTTGTTCTGGGCCTCAATTCTCTCTTTTTCTGACTTTCGGAGGTAAGGAGCTGCTGCCCCAAAGATGGCCATCTCAGAGTCTGATGACATAGCTGTGCTTTATGGAGGGGCTCGTCAGCAGAGAACACTGTGGAAGAGCAGATGTGTTGCCCAAATGAGCCAATGTTTTTTATTGCCTTGCAGTTTATTGAAAAAAATAGCATCACTGAATGTGTGATTTGGGAAGAATCTCGGGCAGTTCTTTGGTCCAACTTCTCATGCAAAGCAGAGCAAATGTTGACTCAAGTTACCCAGAGCCTTTCCCAGTGAAGTATATATTATGTCCAGCAATGGAGATTCCTCAGTCCCTCTGCATCCCTGTTTAATGTCTGACCACTCTGCTGGTGAATTTTCTTTTCCTAATACCTGATCAAAATGTCTATTGCTGCAACACGTGTCTGTTGTCCCTCATCCTTTCACTCTGCACATCCAAGAAGAGTCTTTCTCCTTCTATTATATAATCACCCACTTTTTGTTAAAGATAGCAATATAAAAGTAAGCACTTTTTAGTAGATGAAAGGATGGGAAAAGAAAGATACTGTGTTAATACTATTCATAACTTTTTTTTTCACATTAATTATATAGTTCTGCATTAATGTGACTCAACAATAATGGAAAATGTGACAATTATATTTTGGAAGATCATTCCACTTAGCGTTCACTGTACTGCAATCACATTTTAAATAATCTCTAGTCACTTAATGGTCAAATACTTATATACTGTACTGTGGAATTGAGAACCTCAAGATTGCTTTCAGCTACTTAGGCACTGTTTTAAAGTCCACCTGAAATTATTCTAATGCAGTTTCTTTCACAGCGATAATGCTCATTTGAGTGGCATATGGACATCTCGAGCCTCTTAATGGCTCAGTTTCAGGCTCTAAAACATTTGTACAATTATAGTGTTGATAGAATTATTTGCTAACTCTAGTGAGTTCTTAAATCCAGCTTTAAATGGCTACATTGCCTGTCAAAAGAAGAGTAACACTGTTAAAACACACTGACACAAGTCCATTTCTATTATTTTATTGTGCCTTTTAAAAAAAAAATATGATTTTAAGGAAAAACAAAGGAAAAAAAATCCTCAGGAATTAAAAAAATAGGGAATGTTAATTAATTTCTCAGAAATACTACTGGCTTTGTTTTGTTTTGTTTTGTTTTTTCCCCAGTAAAAAAAGAGTAGGCAGCTTAGGAAAACATGTATTTATATTTACCCTGTACAGGGATTGGTACCTAATATTTACACAGCCTTTACTACTGTGTTATATTTGTACTAAAGTGAGAGGGTGACACGATAATTCTTTATTTTTTCCTGCAGTAACAGGTGGTGGATTACAGAGAAGGAGGGCTGCAGCTTCCATATTTTATGAGGTAGAGACAGGCAGAACAGTAAGGGGAACAAATGACAGCATTGTATTTTACATATATGACAATCAGAGCTTTGTTGCTCATATTACAGCTCTTACTACACTTCTTTAGTGATTTTATGGAAAACTTTGGATAAAATAACACATTAATTCATGTGCTCATCTTGGTCCAGTTCTACAACAGCAAAGATGGGAAGCCAGCATGCCTTGAAAATCCAGGGTAAAACAGTGACCATTCACTCAGTCATACAGAAATCCCACCCAATAGGATCTTTCTCTGCCCTCTAAGAATTAAAAAATCAGGTTCTTACCTCCCAGGATACCAGATGGGTGGCTTGAAGGCTGACAGCTGGTCAGTACTGTAAAATAGAAATGACAATTCCCTATTTGCAGCTGCACAGAAATCCAGAGTGAAAATATGCAGGTACCTTGCAAGCAGATTTAAAACCTGGGCTGAGACATTGAATTCCTCCTGGAAATGAGCATTGAAAGCAGCCAGAATGTTGTGGTACATGAGAGCACTATCCTCTTTCTTCAAGCCTAAAGACCCCATACACTTACCTTGAAGCTTTCTGTGGAGACAGGGCAAACTTGTCCCAGGGACATTTTATATGATCTAGTCTGCAGATGCTACAGATGCCTAGTCTTTCTTCGGTCAAAAAAATTTTTGGCAAACCTTCTTTGGAAGAGTATTGTCTGGCAAACTGAACTAAGGGCATAATCGTCATTTGACATGACTAGATATAATTAGAAAATTTTGATGTCTTACTGACTATATGAATACATATCCTATAAATAATTTGACAGGGGTGTTAAGGAGGGAATCTGGACTAGTCAAGGCACTTAGAGAACTTGGATGCAGGATTTATGGATTCTATTGCTGGCTTTCCCATTGACTCACTGTATGACCCAGCATGGATTGCTTGGTATGTCTGTGTTATCCCAGATGTACAATGAGGATGACAATATTTATCTTTCCCATGTGATGGTGGGAAGCTTATAAGAAATGCCTAAAAACAATGCATTAAACAGACCACTAAGAGGGAAATAAGTATTTCTAAAAGTATTTGGTGGTTGTCTTGGTAAAATTCTGAAAGTAGAAGAGTAATCTGGGTCCTTTGGTGTGACAATATCAGTTCCTGAGAGTCACAGACATGCTAAGGTGACTGGCCAAGAGATAAAGATTACATTACAGCAATAGAGGGCAGGGTCTAGCTGATCTATTGGGTTGGAGTCTCAGAGAGACATGTGAGGTCACTTTTGATGCATGAAGAAAAGCATACATACACACATGAACATGTGCCAGTATGTACATTTGACACTGAAAAAAAAAAACAAAACCAAAACCGGGAAATTCTCCAAGAAGTGTTGTTGTAAGCCCGTGCATAAATTTATGCCAACGGTATGTCAAAAGGTATGCTGTGTTTACTGCTATGTAGGTCATTGTAGTTGAACAACAGATTACCCTTTCTTTTCTTGATGATGTCTTTATTGATCAGAAAGTATACATATTGGCAGTTCAGGAAAGGACCTCAGTTCTTTCTCATGTCTGTTTTCCAAGTATGGCCTTCAATCTGTACCACAATTAAAGCAAATTTCTGAGGTGAAGATATACATCTCTAGAAGTCCATACCATTTAAATGTTCATACGCCTTTTCACAAGGAGTGGTTGCAGGTTGTTACAGAGTCTGTATTAACTTGGTTAATACCAAGTTTTTTTCCATTCCTGCAGACATTTCTCCTCCTGCAGAATTCCATAGTCCACCATCTCATTCTTTCCAATTCCTCTAACATAAACAATCCACAGTCTTAGCTAAAGCCTGTCTTCCATATGTATAATCCCACTGTCAAATTCACCATCCAGGAAAAAAGCAAAGAACCCTTCAGCCCTTCCCATCCCACTACTCCCATAAACTAATATCTTGCACATTTACACATTCATACAGTTACTGCAACAAAAGTTATCAAGCTGCTGCCTATATCAGAGCACTAGAGGTGATAGACACTCCTGATTCTCTGATAAAGGGGTATTTTCTGGTAGTGCTAGAGAATGACTTATCTAGTTTTAGGGAAAGGGCACTGTCACTTCAGCTGCTTTAAATGCTATCAGATCTAAACATGCTCCTCTCCTGGTTATTGGCATTTTGGCATTTTGGTCAGGGACATGGTTAGAAAAATGATGCATAGGATCCAAGGTAATAACCATCATCAGACACTACCCTGTGTGTGAAGATCTTGCTTGGAAATGGGCTCTAATATTTCAGCACCCACATTTTGGGTGTCTGGGCCCCAGAATGGAATCCAAACCTGTTACAGTGTGAGGCACTGGGGTGTCACGTGGTGTCCAGCAGCTCAGTGGATTGTTTTTCTTGGCTGAGGAAGTGGCAGGAGGGCCTTGGCAGATCAGAACATGGGGTTAAGAACACCATGGGAGGAGCAGGAATGTCTGAGACCTCTTCCAAGAATGTAAGAGCTGAGGGTTTTCTCCTGCCAAGTTGGGAAAGGAGCTCTGATCATCCATTTCCAGGGAAGATGTAGTATCTGAACCATAAAGGTAGCATCCTCTGGTAACAGCAGATTAAGTAGAATGATAGTATGGCTCGCATTGGAAAAGACCTTCAAAGATCAGCTAGTCCAACACCCCTGCTGTGGCAAGGACCTCTTTCAGCAGATTAGGTTGCTTAAAGCCCCATTCAGCCTGACCTTGAACACTTCCAATGGTGGGGCATCTAACTTCTCTGGGAAACCTCCTCCAGTGTCGCATCATACACATCATAAAACATTTCTTCCGTATATCTATTCGATATCTACCCTTTTTCATTTTAATATCATCGCTTCCTGTCCTGTCACTACAGACACTGATAAAATATCTTTTCTGTCTTCCTTATAAACCCCCTTGAAGTGTTGAAAGGCCACAAGAAGGTCTTCTCAAACCTTCCCTCTCTCGGCTTTTCTTCACAGGAGAGGGGTTCCAGCTCTCAGATCATTTTTATGACCCTCTTCTGGACGCATTCTAACAGGTCCATGTTTTTCTTGTGCTGGGGATGAGACCTGAACTCTGGAGCTGAAGTGAGTGTTCCAGATGGGGTCTTAGAAAAGTGGAGTAAAGGGGGAGAATCACCTCCCTCAACCTGCTGGACATACTGCAGGACATCTATCCATTCACTTTAAGCATACTAGCTGGTAAAGTGAGTGGCTAGATGCACTTAGTTTTGACTGCCATATAATTACATCCCAAGCTACTAGAAACATTTTCAATATAAAAAGACATTTGAATGTCTTAGTTGTTTAGGATAACCTTCATTAGTCCTTGCAGATCTGGTCATCTTGGTCTTGCAGATCACAGCTCATAACCTCATCTCAGTGACATCTCACAGATAATTTCCTATTCAAGAGGAATCCCCTTGCTGACATTAAATTTGAAACATAGAGGAAAAAACCCAAACAACATATTAAAACTTTTAATTTTTAATTTGCAGTTGTCTTCTACCTTCAACTGAATAACAATAAAAAGGTATACTTTTTTAATTGATATTTTAGTAGTCCATTGTAAAACACCTTGTTCAGTTAAAGAAAGAGCTATAGATAATTGAAAAATGTGCCAACATTTGACATGTTGACTAAACCCAAAGAGTATAAAGGATGGGAAACAAAATGAAAAATTGTAGCTTATTTACATATCCTACTTGAAAGTAAAATCATTCTAGAACGACATGGTTTAATGAATAACTTAAACATATGTCAGGAGTCTTCCAGAACTTAGAACTCATTACATTAACACAATGCTGCATATGTCTTCCAAGAGTAGATTTATATACTAGTAGCCCTTTCACAGACACTGTCTGGCTCTTTACAGTCCTGGATAAAAGCACTTGGTGGCCACAACAAAAACTTAATTAGGAGGAACATAAATCAGTATTGTCATTAGTGTTTTGAACTGGGAGAACACACAAAGCCAATAGAAACACAGGCAAGAAATACTGAAGAGCAATTTAACAGGAAACATGTAACTAAAACATGTCAAAACAATAGCCTGAAAAATATGTAGGAAATCTTTGCCAAAATACCACTGTTTTTGCTTTCTTCAGCTTTCAAACAAACAGCAAAATATTTTACTTTTTTGTTTTGTTTATTTTGTCTATCTCTGCCCCTTGGTCACAAGTTCAGGATTTCAGGAAGTAATCTCAACCTTTGTTACCAAGGAAAATAGACTAAACATCAGATTCAAACTTTCAAGGCAAAGCAGACAGGAAAAAATACTTTTTGGCTATGTTCGTAGAGGTTAAATATATAGGTAAGTGTCAGATGAACATCACAGGAAAACACTGGGTATCCAGTGCTTCTGTGTCACTGAAATTATTAGTACAAATAACATTTCTTTAATTTCCTGAAGTTGAAAAGGCATTGTGAAATCGAAGTACATTTGTAGGCAACCTATTCTGGAGTGTTTTTCTTCTATAAGAAGCAAAAATTGCAAAGTTTCATGTTCAGTCACTTGACCACTCATATGAGCATACCCTGAAGGAATGTGAGCTACTCATCCTTTGCAGCAGTTTTAGTTTCTTTCACAAAGGAAATCTTTCTCCCACCATTGATTAATATAGATTTCCTGACATGTGGGCCTATAAGCTTTTTGCAGGAAGTCTATAATCCTGAGTCTTCAATTCTATTTCCTGTCTGCTCTAAGTTCACAGACCTTGGTGAATCACACAGGAGAAAGCTCTGTCTTGTGCTATGTCTTTGCTAGTATACTGCACTATGCCAGAGAACACCTGCAGATGTGGAAGCTTATACTGATACTTATACTGATACTTATACTGATTAACTATGAGTATATTCCCTCTCAAGCTTTTGCCCCGTGACAACTACACATCTCCTAGGCAGATTCAAAGGCGTAACTGGACAGCTGGCATTTTCTGGGACCATTCTCAACACAGTTTGCATCCAGCCTCACCATTCTTGATACAGAAAAAGTTTACTTCTATAAGCATAAGCACTCCCATGCCAGTCGGCCTAAGTTCCTGGATGTTTAATTTACTAGTGTAGCTGTAGTATTCCTTTAGAAAGGTTTGGAGCAGTGACAAAGGTATCTATCCTAGGGAAAAGAGGTACCTGCTGGAAGAAGCAACAATACATTGATGGAAAAAGGGAAAAAAAATGGATTTTGCCTGTGTTAACATTCTGCCAGTGTTTCTCCTCCACTGCAGATGAATGCAAAGCACAACACAGTCAAAAGAAAAGAGGCAGAATGAGAGTAGATCATCAATACAGGCTGCACGCTGATGTTCTCATGGAAGAGGGAAGATTTGAGTGTGTTGAAAATAGAGCCTTATTGAGATGAAGACCAGTCAGCTGCCTCATTCTCTGACACCCCTTAAGTCATGGCTTCCCTCCCCCCATGTTCTGTGACTGTCTGCGAGACCAGGAGCAAGGGGTTACATCTTCACAAGGTAGAACAGGTAGAGTGGGAAAGAAGAAGCAACTAAAACCTGATAGTTTGAATTATGACATCCCAACCCACTTGCCCTCCCATGTTTTTTTCTTCACGCTCTATATGAACTCATGAACTGGAAATTTTACATCTGAAATAAGTGTGTGGATGAGGAGATAGTGGTGGAAGCAATACAACTTGAATATACCTTGTGAAATACCATGCTAACCAATTTCATGCTCAGTGTAATGGGGTAAGTATTTTCACAGTATATCTTGCAGGTGTCTCATCATAATGCCAGGGATATGGTTTAGTCAAGGACTTGTCACTGTTAGGTTAATGATTGGACTCAATCACCTAAAAGGTCTTTTCCAATCTAGGCAATGCTGTGTGATTCTGTATGATTTGGAAGCTGACAATGTGTGGGTTTGACAAATGGCTTGTGACATTTAAAAATCATCTAGACTGTTCAATGGGCAGCAATCAGCAGTTGATTAGTATCTGGATGGCAGCTGTTAATAAGAACAGCACCCCATGTTTCACAAAGAGGCTGCTATTTTTCAAAATCCTCATCAGCACTTCAAGTAATGACACAGAATACACTTCTGGCAAATTTTCAGGGAGCATTAATATATGGGGAGTAGCTGAACATGATAAATAGCAGAGATTCAATCCAGTGGGACCTTGATGAACCTGAGGGTGTGGCAAAAAATAACCTCATGAAGCTCAGTAAAAAGAAGTGCAGAGTTTTCCACCTGGGGCAGAATAAGGCCATATGGACAAAGAAGTTTCTTAGCTCTAGTCTTGATGGAAAGGATGTGGTGTTTTGGAAGATGCTAGTTTGAATGTAATCTAGGAGTTCTTTCTCACTGTGTTGAAAACAAATCCCATAGGGCAAATCCCAGCTGCATTTGTGTGTCCGAAAGACTAGAATAAATTACTTTCCCTTCTGTATGTGGTGCTGGTGCAGTCATATCTGGAATACAGTACTGCATTTGGGTCTCTGCATTTCAAGAGGGAAGTAGAAGAACTGGAGAGGATCCAGTGAAGAGCTGCCGAAATGACAAATGACCTAGAGTACATCACCTGAGCTACAAACTCCCAACAAGTAGAGGGCAACAACTTAACTTTATATCTTCCACTATTTAATATCTGCATTTTCCTCTATAAAGTAGTGGAAGGTGTTGTCAGAGGTGAGTCTGTAATGCCAAGGTTTCCTCTTTGTGAGAGTGACTGAAGAAGCTGTCACTGTATTCAATGAGTAAAGTCTCTACACTTTCTTTGAGCCAAAACACACGGATAGACTTTCCTGTATGGCAGTGTTGTGGTTTAACCCCAGTAGTCGGCTAAGCTCCACACAGCTGCTTGCTCTCTCCCTCCCACTGGGATGGGAGAGAGAATCAGAAGGGTTAAAGTGTGAAAATTCATGGGGTAAGATAAAGAGAGTTTAATAAGTAAAGCAAAACCCATGTGTGCAAACAAAGCAAAACAAGGAATTCATTCACTACTTCCCACTGTCAGGCAGAAGTTTTGTGCATTTCCAGGACAGCCAGGCTCTATCACACAAAATGGTGACTTAGGAAGCCAAACAACTTCAAATGCTCCTCTACCCTTCCTTTTTCACCCAGATTTATATGCTGAACACAGCATCATGTGGTCTGGAATATCCCTTTGGTCAGTTGGGGTCAACTGTCCTGGCTGTGTCCTGTCCCAGCTTCTTGTGTATCCCAGACTGTTTGCTGGTGGGGCAGGATGAGAAGCAGAAAAGGCCTTGACACTGTGTAAGTTCTGCTCAGCAATAAATGAATCAGCATTGTGTTATCTGCGCTGATTTAATCACAAATCCAAAACATAGCTCCATAGCTACTGTGAAGAAATTTAATGCTATTCCAGCTAAAACCAATACCAGCAGTCAGTAATTTTTGGTGCAGAATAGGAGGTGCTAGTTATGTCTCATTTCCTCCTTTGAATTGAAGTACTGCAGGAGTTAATTATCCAAGCTGCCTGTGGAAACTTTCATAACATTTTCAGGTTCAGCAGGTACCACTGTTACTTCACCAGCTGTATTGACATCAAACCTGATGTCCAAGAATCATGCTGTGAGTAGTTCCCAGCTGAGATCAGATTTGGTGGTTGTTCCTCGTTCAAATTCATGAGGGTTAACTTTATTACATGTGGCAGGTGAGCTGAAGCTCTCTCACATCTTTCTTTCCTCTCTCACAACTGTTTCTTTCCTCTACCCAAGTTTCCTATTGCACATCTTTCTGAGACTGTTTCTTCTATCAAATGGCACTAAGGTCCCTCCAGATACCTGACAAACTCCAACAGGAAGGTTCTTCTAGTGTTTCTTCAGCCTGTGTGAGCCCAGTTTTTTAGATTCAAAATGTATACATGATAGCCTTCAGCCATTGAAAATACACTCGGGTGTTCTGTGCACATCTAGGGACATATAATTCTCAGCTCTATCGGATTTGCTTTTTTGTTTTTCTTGCATCCAGATTTCTTCTTCTCATAGCTGTGCTAGCAATCCTGTACCACAGTACACAAAAAGTCATGGTGCAAAACATGCCAGATATATTCTTAATTACATAGTGCAAATTGTAGCCAAGTGATGAGAAAAACCACTCAATGAAAATCAGGGCTACCACCATGTCCAGCAGTGACTTTGAGCTACCAGAGTCCCAGATAGACAAGATAAAATGATTAATGAAGGCAAGCAAGACCAGTCTCCTAAGAAGTAGACGTTAATGACCTACTTTACACATTCTACTATTTCCTACCTATGTGCAGCAATAAAATGGAGATCATTGTTGGGTTTCCAGCTGATGTCCCACTGAGGGAAACTGAAGCTGTGAGTGAGCTCCCCCCTTGTAAGTGATGATGCCAATGCTCAAGAAAACAAGAGCTGGATGTCAGGGAGAGGAAATCAGGAGAACAAAAATGGCCTAACCCTTTCTGAAAGAACAGGTGTAAGCTTGTTGAGACATCTCTGGTGAATACACTATGCCTAAAATAACAAATAATCTCCTTTGTAATATGTGATTGCCAGGACCCAAGGATCTTGTGGCCTGTCCTGATAGGAGACAAGACATCCTTAAACTTCAGCTGACCCCACAGAGGAGCTGCTCACTAAACTCCTTCTCAGCTCCAGAGCAATGTGTTGCAGGATGATGATGCCTTCCCGGCTACCACATATTCATGCCACCATACTTGATACTGCATCTGTCTGATGTGGCACTTTGCTCGCCCCTCAACACCCTCAAAGGCAGGTGAACATTTCTCAGGCCTGCTACAAGTCCCACTCATTCAGCTCCTCCCTTATGGTTTCAAATTAGAAAGGAGGAGATTTAGATTAGAAATAAGGAGGAAGTTCTTTACCACGAGAGTGGTGGAGCACTGGAACAGGTAGCCCAGGGAGGTAGTTGAGGCCCCATCCCTGGAGACATTCAAGGTGGACCTTGACAGAGCTCTGAGCACCCTGCTCCAGCTGAGGATGTCCCTGATCACAGCAGGGAGATTTGACTAGATGACCTCTACAGGTCACTTCCAACCCAGACATTTCTATGTTTCTATGTTTCTCTTCCCCATGATGTGCCAGCATACTATCCTTCCTCCAGAGCTGCTCCTTGCTTCCGGGCCTTGGCCAGTACCCAAGAGACACTGACAAGCCACCCATTTGCT
>JANHFX010004686.1:19115-31251 GCA_027560015.1 Chloroceryle amazona
GAGCTCCCTGTGACTGACAGGAGCCTGCTGGAGCCCCAAGCCAAGAAGAAAGCTGATGGGGCCTGTGAACTCATAGCAACAGCCCAAATGCTGAAGGCACAGCCACCATCCACGTGGTGCCTCTGGGCACTACACCAGCACCCAGTATGGGGTCTCACCACAGCTGGCTACACATCCTTCACATGTCAGATCTGCCCGGGGCGGGTGTCTCCGTGAGGCAGGTGGTCACTGCTTCATGGCACCCACGATCTCCCCAGTGTCTTTCCACCTGGGAGTGAGCAGGAAGGCAGCTTCCTTGCAATCCCTGCCAGTGCAGAACTGCATGGGCTCGGTGTCCACAAATCTGTCAGTTCTTGCCTTCCTGCCCACTCCCCACCACGTCTGCTTGAGCCTCCAGACTGGAGGTGACCTCTCCAATGTCTCTTGACTTGTTTGTAGAATTTCAACCTGGGATAACAAGGTAACAGTGAAAATCTTACTAGGATAAGAATATAGGTTGTATGGTCACATGACATAGTAGCTTGGCATCACTGCTTAAGACATAGAACATCATCTACCTCCAGCCCAGGTTTCTAAGAGAGGAAGATAGCTAAGGCAAGAGTGCCCTGTCTAAGCTGGTTATTAACAATCTGTCTCTCCAAAATACTTTTTTCAAGTACTAAGAAGAGACCGAGCACATGCCTCCTGGTCTTACAGTCACTGTGCATTCTCAGCTGACAGCTGTGTGGGGGAATATGCTTCATATCTCAGAATGGATTAGATTTTTCCATGGGGCACATATAAAAATATTATTGATGATGGCTCAGTGAAAAAAATTAAGACCTGATTTAAGCAGGCAAATAAAAGAGGCAAAACAGATTTCTTCTGGCCTCCATTTATAGGCTGGAGATGTCCTGCAGAACCTTCATGTATACAACCCATGATTTTAGGTCCACTGCCAGGGTTCAAATCTGTATGGCTAGCTCTTGAGGTGGGAAAGGATCTGCTAAGTTGTTTTACACATTTCCAGTAAGTAGTGCATCTTCTTGCAGAAGTACATTTTTCCCTTTTCCTTCTATATAAAGTTATCTTAGAAAGTCTTCTAAAAAAGGAAAACTGTATTTGACATAGACCCAGATGAGTCTGTCCTGTGCTCCTTTCTGATAGGAAAAATCCCTCATACTCAGCTGGTGCTGATACATGCTGAAGATTTCACAGTGTCTTGTGCAATGTCCATTGATTGTGATTTTTAAAGTGTCTCTAAAATCTATTCTACATTGAGATTCACACATCCTGACCAGAGGGAACATGAAAGGAGATATTTCCTTGCTATGAGCAGTTTGATGCATACCAAATGTGGGGATCTAAGTTCCCATTCTAAGTCTAATAATAAAAATCATCTAATTCATAGAATCATTTGGGTTTAAGGAACCTTAAAGATCATCTAGTTCCAAACACCCTGCCATGGGCAGGGACACCACCCACTAGAGTAGGCTGCTTGAAGTCCCATCCAGCCTGGACTTGAAGACTTCCAGGAAGGGGGTATGCTCAACTTCTCTGGACAATCTGTTCCAGTGCCTCACTCCCCTCTCAGGAAAGAATTTATTTCTAATATTTTTCTAATCTAAATCTATATTTTTTTCAGTTTATTTTTTTTCAGTTTAATACTGTTAGCTCTCATCATATCAATACACTTCATAGGAAAGATTCCCTCCCTATCTTTCCTGTAGTAACCCCTTTAAGCATTGGAAGGCTGCTATAAGGTGTTGCCGGGGCCTTCTCTTCTCCAATCTAAACAACCCTAACCTCTCAGCCTGTCCTCACAGAAGAGGTGTTCCAGACTCCTCCTCTTCTTTAGGGATCTCTTCTGTCTATCATTATTTAAGAAAATATGACCCTCTTAAGACAGGATCATAGCTATCATTTGGCCTTTGCTGCAGAAGTCACACCTCCATGTGGTCCTGCTGGATGCCCTACATGGCTAACTGAGTTGGCCTCTGCCCTGGCAATATCAGAGACATGGTTATTTCCTCCTTATTGAAGTAGGAATTATTCCCCACCAATAATTCAGTAATTTTTTTAAAAGGTGAAATAAAATGCAGCAATAAATTGGAATTAATGCCCTAGCCTGTGACCATGATGTGTATAGTTGGGTGTAATCTCACAGCCCTGTGAGGGGGATGCTGTTTGACAAGTGTCTACTCTCATGTGTGAAATGGCAAAATGTATTTTTGTGTGTAGTGAGACCTAGACAGGCTGGAGAGTTTGGTGGGGAGAAATGTAATGAAATATAACAAGGGCAAATGTGGAGTCTTGCATTTGGGCAAGAACAACTCCGTGTACCAATATAATCTGAGGACTGACCTGTTGGAGAGCAGCATAGGGGAAAGGCACCTGGGAGTCCTGGTGGACAGCAGGATGACCATGAACCAGCAATGTGCCCTTGTGGCCAAAAAGGCCAATGGCATCCTGGGGTATATTAGAAAGGGTGTGGTTAGTAGGTTGAGAGAGATTCTCCTCCCCCTCTACTCTGCCCTGGTGAGGCCACATCTGGAATATTGTGTCCAGTTCTGGGCCCCTCAGTTCAAGAAGGACAGGGAACTGCTTGAGAGAGTCTACTGCAGAGTCACAAAGATGATTAAGAGAGAGGAACACCTCCCTTATGAGGAAAGGCTGCAGGAATTGGGTCTCTTTAGCTTGGAGGATACTGAGGGGTGACCTTGTGAATGTTTATAAATATGTAAAGGGTGAATATCAGGAGGATGGAGCCAGGCTCTTCTCAGTCTCAACCAGTGAGAGGATCAGGGGCAACAGGTGCAAGCTGGAACATAGAAGATTCCATGTACACATAAGGAGAAACTTTTTTATGGTGAGGGTGATAGAACACTGGAACTGGTTGCCCATGGAGGTTGCGGGATCTCCTTCTCTGAAGACATTCAAAACCCACCTGGATGCGTTCCTGTGCGACCTGTTCTAGGTGACCCTGCTCTGGTAGGGGGGTTGGACTAGATAATCTTTCAAGGTCCTTTCCAACCCCTAACATTTTGTGATTCTCTGATGCTGTAAATGGTCCCCAAAGGATTGTTATTCTCATAGTGGAGGCACGATGTGGGGCTGTGAACATCCTCTTTGGGACATTTGGTTTTTTGGCCCTGTAGCAATCTGAAATGAGACAGAGACCTGTTCCTGTTCCACCACACATGAACTGTGCAAATAACTTTCTCAAATTTATGTTCCTGGTTTGGAAGGACTGAATGATATCTAATTTCACATGGATGTCTGCACTGTCTTTGCCTGACTGATTTTGTCAGCGATACATTCTGAAGGATCCCAGACCAGACAGTTATTTTTATGGATGTTAGTATCGTTGCTCCTTGGGGTTGAGTTTCAGCAACATGGAGCTTGTTCTTTGATGACATCTTAACATTTGAGGGGGAGGTTAGAACTCACTAGAGATTGAGTATAACATTTGACTCTGTCAGCTGCACAGAATATATGATCTGTGCTTATAAGAACACAAGGATTTATACAATTCAAAACATAATAAATTAATCTAACATAGTATTTTTTTTCTGCATTCAGGAAATCAGACACATGGAAAAATATGAATGTACACCCACATTTGCCCACAGACCATCAATGATACTCTGTTGGTTCTGAGATGGCTGTGCAGAGCTTGGTCTCTTCCTTGGAAGAAATCTCTGCACAGAGTGGTGACTTTCCCCTGAGAGAGCCGTGAATGTTTCTGAGCACAAATTCCATAATTCCGCACTGTTCCATCTTCACAGTCCTCACTTTAGTTGTTGCCAGGGGAATTAATCCAAATACTCATGACTTTTTCTTTTTCTTTTTCTTTTTTTTTGGTAAGAAAACAGGTTCCTTTATGTCAAGGTGTGAAAACCTTCCTAGGCTGATGTGATGAAAGCCTTCCTAGAATACAGATTTCTCCACTGTTGGCTTTTCATAGAAGGGGGGTGGACTCATTTTCTTCTTTGGCACCAGGAGTGAAGTGATAGAAATGTTCCCCTTGTCTAGTCTTCATGTAATTTTCCTGGAGAGAGATATTCTATGTTGCATCAGAGTTCCTTGGGGAATCAGAATCTTCATGGGTTGGGCACATCACAAGTACCCCAAGAAATATCTGCAGCAGCTTCTTTACTCTCCCAAGTCTTCAGTATCAAAGATTGTAACAGATGCTAACTCATCAAAATTGCCAGGGAGTCTTCTGAATTTTGCCATAGAAGATTTCATGCAGCAATGTGCTCCATGTTTAGCTGTGTCCTGCCCTCTCCCCACTGCAGAGTTACCAAGCAGTTCACAGAGCTTTTGGGAAGACAGTGAGTGGGGGTGTGGTTTGGTAAAGCCATCCATACCACAGTGTGAAGGAAAGAACCAGATTTTGCAGAGATGAGCTGTCTCCTCACACTGTGGGGCTGGACTTCTGTGCCCTCTTCTGCTGTCATCTCAGACTCACTGAACAAGGAGGAGTGGGAAAGCCTGGAACCTCACTGCCACAGCGAGCTACAGTCAGCATGGCTCAGTTAACCCTGAGACAGAATAACATCAACATGCTTCTAAAGCAGCAGGAGTAGAAGGAAGGGAAAACTGGGCTAGAGAGGAGTCTTAGAGCTACTTTGCTGCAGTGCAGCTGATATAACACACCCTCTCCAGACTATGAAAATATCACTGACTGTGTGTCAATCTGACAGTCTGTTCACTCCAGGAGAAAAATTCTGGTCCCCTGCCATGACATTTATTGACTCAAAATATTTTCTTGCATCCTAAAAACATTTTTTCCTCCTTTTTTTTTTTTTTTTTTCTTCTCCTCATTAGAGTTATACAAACAAATCCATCTTGCATCAGCTTCATCTCACTACACTAAACAAGCCAGAGTTTTTAAGTCAGTCATCATAAACTAGTTCATCCATTCTCATGGCCATTTTATTAATTCTGAGCTGCATTTATTCCAGATAAGTAAATCTTTTAACCTTTTGTGCTGAACATGTTTTCCCCATTCTTCAATACAGCTATTGTTTTGGGATTTTTTTTGATTGGTTGGGGTTTTTTTCCACATGATCACAAAGTGGCATAAATAGTCTCTCTGGCTATGCACATCTGCATTTGCTACTTCACTACTGTGAAGTAGTGTTTATCTCTTTCATCACAAGCAGCAGAAATGACACACTGATAGAAGTTGCTGTCTTCCAGTTGGAGCCACAGGCAGGAGGAAGGCAGAAATCATAGGCCAGATGAAAAGGAGCCAGAGGCACCTAGATTAGAGAAGAAGGACCTAGGCTTTAGTTGCTCTTCTTTCAAATATACATACATTTCATGTCTGCAGTTATGGAAAAAACATGAAAAAAAAATGTAACACAGGCTTTAACACTGAAAGGCATTCTGAAAGTCATCTCAGCTGTGTATCCTCAGCTATTTGTTATTGCTTAACATTGTCTCTGAAGTAAAAGTTCTGCCTTGTAAACCTTTTTTTTTTTCTGTAGGTCTCCTTGCATCTGTTGTTCCATATGCTTCCTTACCACTCCACAAAGGGGAAGGGGTTTAACCAGGGGAATGTTAATTTTTATTCTGCCTTTTGGCTTTTTCCTGGACAAAGCATCTTTATCAGAAACTCACACCATTTTTTTCAGGAAAGCCTGAAAGAGCATTATGATGACAGTAACAACACTTTTTTGCACATTCTAAAACCACAGTTTCTGTCAGAGCTATCTAGGCCTATCTCCTTCAGGCCTTTATTTCCCCACTGCCCAGTAAGAAGGTTTCCTTGCATACTTGTTAGCAAAAGTCTAAGTCCAAATCAGTCATTATGCTCAGCAAAAATATCATGTTCCTGTTTGCAAGAACCCAAGAGTTGCTTTCATAACATCATTTAATATTTTAATATATATGGAAATGCTCTCATGTTTTGCCATTTTTTTACATCATCATGAAGTCTGCAGAATGTCTTGTCTCCTCATGTTTTCATCATCTCTTTGTTGATATTAAAAGCTTTATTTCTGAGTCTTTCTGCATTTGTGAAATTACAGGATCCAGCTAGTTCTGGACTCAAGGTCTAATAATAATATTATTCTGTAGTCATTCATAAGACTGGTGACAATGTTTGTCCATTTGCCTATTGAAGAGTAGCCTACACTGATCTGTCAAAACTAAACCATGCCTAAACATTCTGTGACATTTTGAGAGGCTCTTGGGTAGAAGAAAGGTAGTAACTTTAACAAAACTTCTCAGAAGTCCTGATTATTTCCTTAAAACACACAGACATACTGGGGACATAAAGACTGAGATCAAAATACTGAAGAAACCCTCTTTTCTGAAATAGTAGCAATCACATGGTCATTGTCAAAATAAAAGAATGTGGTCAGTGTCAAAATAAAAGAAAGCGGTGTTGGGCAGCTATGAGTCTTGATGACTATTGCCTTTAATACATGGATGGTAGTTTACAGAGTTCTCATAATGAATTTTTAGGTGGTCCTGGAAGTTAAGAGGCTGCAAACATACCATAAGGTAGTGATGAAAAAGTGACACTGGAAAAATAGACCATCCTTTCAGACAAGAGATATAACTCCCTAAGAACAAGTACAAGCTATTCAAATTATGAGTAAACAATAAAATGCACAAGATTAAGAGGAACTGCTTAGGTCTCATTTCTCACAGAAAGAAGCAGAAATGCTGCTGCAACAGGGCCTGAATATTCTCTGTCAGACGGTTCATGAGGGGTCACTTAGGGTGCACTGCACACATTATATCTCAAAATGAACAATTAATTGTACGATGCCAAAAGGAAGCACATTAGAGCTTTGTGTTTAGACAGAACAATCCTATCTTCCCAGCAAAAAGAGAAAGTCTCATCAGTGTGTGCTGTGACAGAAGTCATACACTGACAGTGCTCCCCACTGCAAACTAGAGTGGCTACCAGGCTTCAGCAAAAGAACTAATGAATGGGGTGGAACAGAAGAGACAGACAACAAGATGTTCAGTACGGACTGGAAGACAGAAGGCAAAAAGCAATAGGGTGGCGAGTAAAATGAAAGTTAAGTTCAAGCAGTGTGGGAAAGTCTTTACTGCTCAGCACTAACTCTAATACTTAACTTGTTCAGAAAGTATTTCTTTCTTCCTAAATGAATCCTTTTAGTGACACAGCAGTCACTGACTGACAGTGTTTTCCACCCACCCAAGACTCAAAAGACTTTCTGAGCAGAATACATTCCTTCAGTGGTCATTCTGATGCTGTGAGAAGGACCATGATTTCATTGCTCTATGCTTCATAGTTGTTTGCATGAAGGTCACACTCAGACTCTCTGTACTTAGAGTACAGAGATAAAGAGTTAAGAGTTACCTGATCAAAAAATAGCCTTTCATACAGTGCCCAGTGTGTGCATACTCTCTCAGCTCTTCCAGGAGTGTCCTAAAGACTTTCTATCCTTCCAGTCCCCACCAGTACCTCTTCTTGCCCTTCCTTTGTTGTTCTAAGCCATTTCTCTTCACGCCACAGCTCAAAAGGACTTAATGTGTGAGGAGGCACCATGCGCAGCCTGCCTGCCCCTCCTGCAGTGCCACGACAAAGCAGAGATTCAGTAAACAAATCTGTTTACCAAGACACTCTTTTGGTACCCAGTGAGACTAGTATTGAGGAACTGTGATAAAGAGCATCAAATAGCTGGAAAAACACAGAATATGCCCAAGTCTGCTAGATCTTTACTTCACATATTTCACAGATTCACCTCCATTCTTTCTTCTGAAACTATACATTTGCCTTTAAAGACTGCAAGTCACCCATCACTGTTTATTCACAGTAGTACGCTCTTCATTTTGAAAAAGGCCAGCATCATGTGCAAACGATGAACATTCCTCACTGTGGAAAAAAACACCATTATCAAGCTTCAATTACATCTCAGAGTCAGATACAGTTTTTTCTTGGGCATCAGATTACCAGGGCTAGAGCAGTTTTCACTAGTTAATCTTGCAGAACTAATGTTCCTCAAGAAAAAAGTAACTTTATATGGTATTGAAATGTGGTCATTGAACCCTGATGATAGGAAAGGGAATGGAGCTCATATATTCTAAGAAATACGCATCACTCTTTCACAACAAGATTATTATGGACTTGAAAGCCTATGCAATACAAGCAAGGTATCAGATGCATCTATTTTAAACTTCATCTCAGAGTTGTTCATTTATGCCACTTATGGCCCCATGTTTTTCTCAAGATCAGTTACCTTTGCATCAGCACTCGGCAGCTGATAGGCAGCCTGACTCCAGAAATAGTGTATCAATGCAAAGTGACTCCTGTCCTCCATGTATGGCAGCAAATCACAAAGTGAGGAGAAATTAATTTTCCATTACACCTTTATTAATATTCTAATTTGATCTCGATAATCCTTTGTACTTTATAGGGTGTCTAGTGGAGTGGGAATTTTGTCTTTCCTGAATTTACCATTTATAAGAGAAAACCCAAACAATATTTTTATTTTTAAAAATTTGCAGATTTTTCATATACACACAGATGTTAATAAATAAAAATCTTTGATTTGAAATCTTTCGTGATTGCTTTAAAATAAATATGTATAATACATTCCATATTCTTTGTGACATCATCCAAAATAAACAGAATGGATTATGGCTAATTATAAAGTCTATTTTCCCTTCAGCATATAGACGTAAACTTCTGCCTTTTCTACACTTCAAATGCAAACTTTTTTAAGGATTCACAAGAGCAAAATGTAAAAAAAAAAAGAGTAAAAATGTAAAAAAAAGCTTCACATTCTATCCTTTCTTTTACTCTGTGTATGGAAGACTGTGGGATGGCTCCAAGCACTTTCAGTCTCTCTTTTGTTACACAGGACTGATGTCCAACTACTAAGTATTATTACTAGTACCCAATAACCCCTTACAGAGTTGAACTTGTCCTCTATAACCTTAGGTGAAATAAAATTATATAAATTAATAGAGACATACAATTATGAGGTCATAAGAAGTCTCAGGGCATTATCTAGTCCATCCCTCCTGTTCAAAGCAGGGTCAGCTAGAACAAGATGTTCGTCTGGGTTTTGACTGTCTTCAAAGACAGACACTACTCAATGACTCTGGGTAACCTGTTCCAGTGTTTGAGTATTCTCACAATAAAAAGCTTTTTTTCTTATGTTTAAGTGGAGTTTTTTACATTTCTCTTTGGGCCCATTGCCTTTTGTCCTGTCACTGCATAGCACTGAAAAGAGTCTGGCTTTGTCTTCTTTAGTCCCTTCCCAATCAGGTATTTACACACATTGATGTCATCACCTTGAGGCTTCTTTTTTTTGAGGCTAAACAATCCCAGCTCACTCAGCCTCTATTCATAGGGAGATGCCATAACTCCTTAAACATCCTTGTGGTCTTCAAGACATAGAAATCTAGACGTTTTCTTATCAGAGCTGAGTGGAGGGGAAGTATCACTGCTCTCAGCTTGCTGGAAATATTTTTTTGTAATGAAGCCTGGAATGCTGTTGGCCTTTTTTTGCCACAAAAACACATTTCCAGATGACATTCAACTTGGTGTCTATCATGTCCTTTTCTGCTTTCCACATGGTTATTGCCAAACTTATGCTGGTACATTGTACCTCCTGGGGTACAGGACTTTTAATTTCCATTTACTGAACTTATGTCAGACTGTTTCTTCATCTTGCCAAGATGCCTCTGAATAGTAACACACCATGTGGAGTATCAACCACTCCTCACAGTTCTGTATCATCTGTAAATTTATGGAAAGTACACTCTGTTCCAGCATTCAGGTAGTTAATGAAGGTATTAAAGACTATTGGCTCTTTTTGGATGCCTGCAGTACACCACTATTTTTCTCATAAACTTTTTATTTTACAAATAAGAAATTCAACAAATTAAGAATATTAATACAAATCACCTGTGAGGGACCTTGAAGAGTGACACACTGTTGTTTCAGACATTTTAAATTGTCAGAAGTTGAGTTCATAAAGGCAAAATGGTATGTCTGCTTTTGCTGCTGTGTCAGTGAATGTACACCCTTGAACAATTCATAGTTTTTCTGCAGAAAGATGTATATAAACATTTAAAACTAGATTTTTTTTTTATCTGAAGAGTATGAGACTCAGATCAACTCTGACTTCTTGGGAGAGTGTTCTATCTTGCTGGAAGGACAGACATCTAATTTTTTATTTGACATCCACTGTTATCCTCACATTGCATTGTCTACAAAAGAGAACGCTCAATATCCAACTCCCAGTGTCACACAAGATGGATCCCACATATTTTAGCTGAAGTTATAATCTGCTGTCTATCACTACTGCCAAGGGATTCAAGAATAGCACGGCAGTTCATTCTCTACCCTGGAAGCATGCAATACACAAACATATGAATCAACAGCCTTTCACTCCCAGTCTGCTTGATTAAGTACTTAAACTGATCTGCAAAGTTCCATGCAGTCATTTCAAAGTTTTAACAAAAATACTTTTTTCAGGATATTTTTTTGTTGGTACTAACATGAAGAAAACTATGCTGTAAAAATTATGCTGTTATAATTCTGTAATGATCAATACACTGAAAGAGTCACCATAAACAGGCTGATTTCCTACCACAGCAGTCCTTAACTTCATGCATCAATATATAGTCTCAGACCAAACATTTGTCTATTCTGAGACAGTAGCAATTGCTGTAACTCTCAGCAACAGTCCATAGGTAAGAATCAAGACCCTGCCATGATTTCCTATACACAGATTTTCCTTTGGCTATGAGATTCTTTGCCACAGTAGAGGGACGCAGCTATTTCCATTGTGCACATAATGCTGGTAGTATATTAGCTATATTAAATTATGTAGCAACATGGTCCTAAACATTTTCTAAATTCTTTGGATAATTACGTGAGATTGTAAGAGTTAAAATGATCAGTCTAAACCAAAAAGATAAGAAATGCCAGGACAGAAAAAGACACTGGGAAGAAGGAGTCAGGCCATGTGATACTTTTAAAATGTATGTAAAAGAGTCCACTGGAGAAAGACTTCCTAAAACCACTGTTTTTTAAGAGCAGAGTTCATGCTCCACAGGAAGAGTTCATGATGGATCAGCAGTAATCCATTACAGATGACATGTTAGTAAATCACAGAAGAAATTCAACCCTGTATTTGACAGTAAAAGAGTAACAGGTGCGTCACACTGATGTCTCTGAACTTTGGCAAAAACATAACAAGCAGTTTGCAAAGCACCAAAACCGTCTTAATCTGACAACTCTTCATTTCAGTCTTGAACACAAATGTGAGGCATAAAGCTCACATGCATATGTAATGTGTTCTCATGAGACAGAAGGACACATCCAGTCAAGACACCACTGGGCACCAGAAGGTTTTGGGCACCAGATGACATAAGTATAAAGGAAAGTTGGTTCTTTGCCATCACAAGATTCTTAATCAGCATGGACACTGTTTTATGAAGGGCATGCAAACAGAACCAGAGGGAAGATAAAATTTAGAATGGTCATGAGGAGTCTGAATTTAGAGTTGAGCAGAGAAACAAACCATGTGATCCTGTAAAAGTATCCTATGAAATAGCAAAAAGAAATATGATTGTGGGGAAAATCCAGAGACCTGCTGCTGGGTGACTATAAGGGTCATATCTCTCAGAGAACAGGCATGAATAGAGGACAGCTTACAGGAGCTGTTTTCTAACAGCTAATTCAGAAAATAGTTCTGATTTTAGGTGTCATTTTTCCTAGGTTGTACCTAACTGCTTTCAGTTGAGCCTTAGTTTGGAGCAGTTTCTGAGTCATTCAGAAATGTACACTTTCTACAAATCACAACAGATTGCTGAGGATGCCAGAAAGTAGATAGAAGCCATGGGAGCCTGTGACATGCAGGATGTCTAGTGCTTGTCTCGAACAATCCAAGAGATAAGTAAAGTACTTAGGCACTCAGGATATCTGTTGTCTGTCTTCAGACATCTAAGAGTTAAACAAGATTTGTGGAGGGACAAATCTTGTTTAAAGATTTAAAAAAAGAGATGTCTCAGCAACCCAACAAACCGGTTTGCTCAGCCCTCCCCCTCCGCCCCCCCCCCCCCCCCCCCCACCCCGCCCACCCCGCCGCGCATCGTGGGCCCCCCGCCGGGCGGAACCCACGTCCCCCGCGCGCGCCCGGCGCCACCA
>JANHFX010004687.1:0-14335 GCA_027560015.1 Chloroceryle amazona
CTCTGGATGCGGCCATCCAGCCAATTCCTTATCCACTGAACAGCCCACCCATCAAATCTGTATCTCTCCAACTTGGCGAGTAGGATGTTGTGGGGGACCATGTCAAAGGCCTTGCACAAGTCCAGATAGATCACATCCCTAAGTTGTCCCTTGTCCACTGATGCAGTTATAGAGAGCCACTAGGTTTGTTAGGCAGGATTTCCCCTTAGTGAAGCCATGCTGGCTGTTTGATCACCTCCCTGTCCTCTGTGTGCCTTATCAGACCTTCTGAGAGTGAGATGGTGTGGTATTTTAAACATGCGACTGCTGTCTTCAGTGGACTTAGGGTGACTTGCAGTTTAGGGTGCTACTAAGAATGGTCAGCTTGTCTCTGATCTTAAGATCTGCCCTCATGGGCAAGAAGGCCAATGGTGTCTTAGGGTGCACGAAGAAGAGTGTGACCAGCAGGCTGAGGGAGGTTCTTGTCTCCCTCTACTCTGCACTAGGGAGGCTACCTCTGGAGACATGTTTCCAGTTCTGAGCTCCCCAGTTCAAGGGAGACAAGGAGCTACTGGAGAGAGTCCAGTAGATGCTCCGAAGATGCTGAGAAAACTGGAGCATCTCTGTGCTGAGGAAAGGCTGAGACACCCAGGGCTGTTTAGCCTGGGGAAGAGAAGACTGATAAGGAGATCTGATCAATGCTCATCAATAGCTAAAGGGTGAGGGTCAAGAGAATGGAGCCAGACTCTTGTCAGTGGTGCCCAGTAACTGGGCAAGGGGCAATGGGCACAAGCTGGAACCCAGAAGGTTCACCTGAGCAGGAGGAAAAACTTTTTTGCTGTGAGGGTGACAGAGCCTGATGCAGGCTGCCCAGAGAGGCTGTGGAGTTTCCTTCTCTGGAGAGATTCCAAACCCACCTGGACAATGAGATCCTGGGTAACCTGCTTTGGGTTACCCTGCTGGAGCGGGAGCTTTGGATGAGATGATTTTCAGAGGTCTCCTCCAACCCCCACCATTCCATGATTCTGTGATTGGTGGCTCTTGTCTCTGGTATGAGGTGAAATGAGTCGTTGCCTGCTATTGTTCAAATATACATTTAAATGCAAGTTCTTAGGCTGAAGTCTTTGACCTAATGGCTGAAACAGGTCACAGCCAGAAGGAAACAAGGCATTTGCTTTCCGATACAGCTGAGCTAGCCCTGGTGCTGGTTAGGTGGGGAGTCAGGCTTATCTGACTCAGGATGGGTTTATTATGAGTTCTATCAGTCTGATGTGTATATGTGAGAATGGAGGGAGCTGGGTTTAGACAAATTATGTTGTCCTACATAATTCAGGCCCTGGGGGAGAAGGGAGCTGTGATTACTGTGATACATAGAGGGTAAAGATGTGAGGCACCAGCAGCAGTGGACCTGTTGTTGTTTCCAAGTGTGTTATCCTGGTGCACTCTGCGTAAGGTTGGTGTGACAGCAAGGATGTGAGAAGAGCTCTCTTAGGCTCTTGCTCAAAATTCTGGAGTTCTAGGTCTCTGACAAGCTGTGTGTAAAGCAGACACATCCAGTGCAGATTCCCTGACTAGGGTCTTTGGATTTTGCCTTTGATTGGAAACATTCTCAGATTTCTGAGGGATTTTTTTTTAATTGTGTGAGGTTTTTCCTCAATGTGCGAGCTCTTATTTTCTAGATAGAACTCTGAAAGGTTGAAACTCAAGGCCTTGCACTCTCACAGCCACCTGGGACCCAGCAGCTCCATCAAACCCAAGTCCTTCTCTGTTTGCTGACAGTCATGTTTGCATAGTTATTTTCCTCAACAACAAATTCTCCCTTCTTTCCTCTGCTCTTTCCAGTTCTGCCATCCACTCCAGAAGCTGTAGTTTGTAAGGTGAAAAGGCATCTGCTTAGTAGTGAAAATGTAGATGGTTCCTGTTGCCAGCAGTGTCCAAGGAGGGATCTGAGCATCAGTTTCCTTTGCCTCTTTTCTCCCTACCCTCTGCTTCATCCAGGAATTTTCCCTAGGTAATTATCATCATTTCCCTTCTCTGCCGTGGAAAGGATCAGAGCCTTTGAACACAGCCTGCCTTGGAAATAGTGTCGTGGATGAGCCTTACGTAGTGTGTGTGCCAGCAAAATGCAGGGCTGGGGTAAAGAAGGAGACCTGTGCCATTTGGGTCTTACAACATACAGTTTGTTCCCTCTTTAACGACTCAAGCTTTCTCTGTGCTTGGTGTCTCATTAGCTTGAACACAGAGTCCTGTGAGCATGTGGGCAGGAGCTGGAATCTCCTCTGAAGCTGTAGAAAAGCCAGGCTGTCTTTCAGATGGATTTTTTTTTTTTTCTTACAGTTTATTCAAATGGAGAGAAGGAAAAATTAAGCAGGTTATTGAACCTTTTCTCCTGCCTTTAAAATGTGCTTTGTAGGTCTCCTTCTGCTGATAATTGCAGATAATTTCAAGGTGTTTTCTTCTTTTTTTTCCTCTCCTTGCTTCATTTTTTGTATCACCAATTAGTTTTTAAAAACCCACTGAACTATTAGTTTTGATTCAAGTGGTGTTATATCTGTGAATTTGTAGCTATCAAATGTGAATTCATGTGTCGTGAATAGTCCATGATTGTGAGATGGCTGGGTGCCAGCAGCACCTCTCCTGCCGAATGCTGAACGGACTCCTGATGGGTTTGCTTTCTTTAGTGAGCTGAAGTTCATGGGATCTGTCTCGGCAGATTAAGCACCTTGCATTGATAGTCCAGATACCCTCCAGGAATATTTATCTGCAATTGTAGAATATTGGCTTTACCCAACTCATGTACCAAGAAGGATTGAAAGTTTTATTCACCTTTGATAAAGGCTGCATTAAAACTTAAAGACAAAAAACCCACAAGAACACCTCAACGAGCAGTTAGCAGGGAACAGGAATATTTTGCATCGTGGCTCTTGAAGAGTGTATTGGTTGAACGTAATATTCTAAAGTTAAGTTTAATGCTTGGACTCTGCTAATTTCTTGAGGACAGTCACCTTTTCAGATGGATAGCACCCTGCAGATGGTGGCAGATTGCACCCACCTCCACTCATGCCAGAAGTGTGTGCTTGCTGACAGAATAAAAGCAGTAAGGATGAAGCTATCCATAAGAGTTGGTGGATCTCTTACCTTTAAAATTTAAGTGCTTCATGCCAGGGAAAATATCGATGAACATATTTATAGTAATAAACAGAGTAGTCTTGGCTCCTTCAGTGCAAGCAGGGAAATTGCTGTTCTACCAAGTCTATGAAAGTGGAACCTACTTTTAGATGCTTTGAAATGGTAGTCTCTCCCTTCCCCCCGCATTTAAAAATTTCTAACACTTGTATTTTAGAAATCTGTACATTAATTGACATGAAGATGTTATGTAGGGACTATCTAAAGCTGATAGATAATGGGTGGTATTTTATCGGGAACTGGTAGACTGAATTTTCCTGCTGCCTGTTGCTAGCTGTTGACTTTGACTTTCTATCAAATGTGGCTGGATTAATAATACAATCTAAGAATGGTTTGGGTTGGAAGGGATCTTAAAGATTTTTTTTTAGTTCCAACCCCCCTGCCAATGGCAGGGACACCTCTCACTACACCAGGTTGCTCCAAGCCCCTTCTGACCCAGTCTTGAACACTTCTAGCGAGAATAAAGGGGAAGTGCTGTGCAAAGTACCAGGTTGGTTCTGTGTGCAGCATCTCATCTGAGATGAATTTATTATCAGGCCATAGTATCCTGCAGACCCCATTCTGAGTCTCCCAGCCCTCTGGGAGGCAGACACACAATGATGTGTTTTATTCACTATGTGGTGGAAACCTGAGCTGCTGCTCTGTTTGGGCTCAGGATTTGGATGCCCACCACAAAATGCCTTCTGATGTTGGCTGAAGAAGAGAGACTGTGCGGGAAATGATGGGATAAATTAAGCCTAAAATAGAGACAGGTTTCTGAGGTAGCACTGTCGTGGTATGGATTGCCTAACAGTGTATGAAATAAGATCACAGTCTTCTCTGCCTGTAACTGGAGAAGTAAAACCGTTGGGCATTCAGATCAACCAGTGGCTGAGGGCAGGAAGAGATCGCTGTGGGAGGTGTTGAAGCTCTCAAATGAAGGCTGAGCCAGCTCCTGCCTTAGGAGTTGGAGCTCATTTGGAGCGGTTGCGATGCTGGTGTTCAGGTCACCTTTGTGGTAGGCTGCGTGTGCTGGGTAGGTGTTTGGCATTGGATGGAAGCAGATGTCTTTCTTGGGTTTCCATCTTGCCCAAGCAAGGCTGAGTAACCTCTCAGGCTACCAAGGTGTGACAAGTGATCAGGATGTAGGATACTTGTTTTGCTTCAACTGTAAGTGTTTGCTTGAGCTTGCCTGTAATTTGAATTTGTGGTTATTTTTTCTGTACCCAAGGAGCTGATTTTGAAACTTGTTAGAGAAAAATGGAATGAAAAAACAACATTGAATATGGATATTTTTGTCTTAAAAGGAAAAATACACATCAAAAATGTGCTATACAAGCTATGTCTTTAATGTGGTAATTCTTTCCTTTGTATTTTATTTTTTTCTTCATATAAGGCTTTGTTTATGTGGGGGGACAGTGGAAAGCCTGGCTGTAGGGGGTTCTGACTTCCCTTGCCCAAAGCAGGAAGCAAGTGTAGTGAAATGGTTCGCTGTTCCTGTGTGCTGCTGTTCTGTCAGACCATTTTCAGTCAGCTTTATCTCTTTGATCTAATGGATGAATTACCACAGACTTTAGACTGCGTGCATTTACGTGTAAAGGATTATTGTATTACCATGGATTATCCAAAATGACACATCTTTCAAACTTAGTGCAGATGAAGTCATCAGGGTCTGCTGAAGAGACTGAAGATTGTCATGTTCAGGAGGAGTTGCATTATCCTCCTCCAAAGAATTAAGGAACATAATGGCATAGGAAGTAGAACCCAAGACTTTTATGATTTGGCATTTGAAAAGTAGCAGATTGTCATTTGGATATTAATCTGTGAAAGCAGTGTTTCCTCTTTTAGTGCATCTTAGGTATTTGGCTTCTAGGATAATCATCTATTAATATTTTAAATGTTGTTTTTCTGATTACTGTTGCTGAGTGTTACTTTTACCTTGATGTTATCCAAAGTGAGATCTGCTGGGTTTGTCTGTACTATGTTATGGGTAGGAAAGCAGTATGAAGCTCTTGTATATGTCATGCATGAGTTTAGTCTTACTTTTGTGAAATATTCATCTGGATTATAATGCAAAAGACAGCTTGAAACCCATCATAGTTCATTCTTGTGAGGTGTTCAATGCTGTGGTCTGTTGCTGACTTTAGTGGAATGCTCCACCTGTCATCTGGACCTGTGAAAGTCTCTGGATTGTCAAGTATTGTCAAGGGCAAAATTCCAGATAGAATCATTTTGGTTGGAAAAGACCTTTAAGATCATGAAATAAAACTGTTAAGCTAACGCTGCTGGGTCACCACTAAATCATGTCACTGTGCACCTTATCTGTACTGCTTTTAAAGCCCTCCAGGGCTGGGGATTCCAAGACTGCCCTTGGCAGCCTGGGACAGGCCTTGACAACCGTTTTTGTAAAAAATTGTTCCTAATATCTAACCTAAATCTCCCCTGGTGTAACTTGAGGCCATTTCCTCTTGTCCTGTCACTTCTTCTTTGGGAGAAGAGTCTACCACCACCCAACTCCAACCTCCTTTCAGGCATCTGTCAAAAGTGAGAGGGTCTCCCCAGAGCCTCCAGGCTGAACAATCCCAGGTCCCTCGGCCACTTCTCACAAGACTTGTGCTCTAGACCCTTCAACAGCTTTGTTGACCTCCTATAGACACACTCCACATGTGGATACGTCAGCCTCTTCTGTAACTGAGATGGACATCAGCCTGACCTAGTTTCTACTGCATCCAGAGTAAGAAGTCAGAATTACGGCAAATTGCATATAGACAAGACCATGCTGCTGATGTTTGTGCGTTATGGCATCACTGGCAATGGAAGGTTTTTGACTTGGATATTAGATGTAGTATTAGTAATAATAAAATAAAAAACAACCCAAAACCACTCCATATAAGAAGATTGGATTAGCTTTTCTCTAAATGGATCTTTCCTTGATTATACTCATAGACCCCAAATCAACATATTTAGAGCCCAACTCTAATATATATACTTTTTTTTATTGTCTCCTCTCCTTCCATCCCCTGTTCTGCCTGTAGATATCTGCAGCATTTTATTTTTACCATCCACCTATAAAGTATGAGTAAATAGCGCTTAAATGCTACATTTGTTTTCTTTGAATTCCATAGGCTGTTGTGATGCACTGGATTTTTATAGCAGCCGATTCCAATTGAAACCATAATTGGTATTTCGCTTTGATAGATGCTGTAAATCTCCAAGAAGGGAAGAGAAGGATGCTCTCATTTTCGTTAGGCTGCTTCTCTTTCAAATGCATAGTGCATCTTTCAGCTCTCTGGGCTAATTAAAATGCCATTACAGTACATGTGGTGCTACAATACAGTCTAGGGAGACTTCCCAAAATAGATCCTTGAGTGCAGACAAATTAGAGAGGAAATATGCACTGAGCATTTTCTCATAGGTTTAAAGAGAAATAATCCATTTGCTGCCTTAATTGCTTTCTTGTAAATGTTGAAGGCTTCCTCCCCCCCCCCGTAAATTTCAAATGAGTAGACAAATAAATAATACGTCCAGGAGAATTACTATTCTCATTACTAATACTTTAACTTGTCATTACATGCTGTAGTCTTTAATATGCAAGTCAGGATGTTTTAGTGGACTGTGCTTAATGGTCAGGGATGGAGACTTTTATTCCTCAACAATCCTGTTTTAGCTGCCTGGTATCCCTAGGTGACAAGGTTAGTGCATGGTCGGGGTTCAGGAATACAGCAATCCACTTGACCAGAACCACCAAACCCCTCACCCACCTCAATCCAATACTTCCAAGAAGTAACACAGGTAAATGCTTTTAGCACATTGTTTGGCAAAACAACTCCCCAGTGCACGTCTAAAATGCAAAATGCTTTTTATAATGTGACTGTGGTACATATATACTGATAATGGAGAAAAAAACTAGATGTTCTTGGGCCTTGAAGAGGTCCGTGAAAACGCCGTGGGTTTACATGTGTAATGGAGACAGCACGTAATTCCCTGGGCAGTTATAGTATGAGTGAGGAGTTCTCGTTTTTCACAGCGTGTACCTCCCCATAAGCTCTTGGCAGCAGCCGCATGACAGAGGATGAGGCTGGCGCTGGCTTGTAGAGCACTGACAGGCTTCATTAGAAGCAAGGAGACGGGGGAAGGGGAAAGCAAGAAGCAGCAGCCAGTCAGAAGTGGTGTTCCCCAGGGCTTAGTACTGTCCTGCTTGACGAACCTGATCTCTTTCAGTGACAGGGTGTCCCACTTAGTGGATGAGGAAAAAAGCTGTGGGTGTTGGCTATCTGTCTTCTCGTGTGCTTGGACAAGTGTACAGTCTGCTGGGTAAAACACTGGCTGGATGGTTGGGCCCAGACAGCAATGGTGAATATTGTTCAATCCAGTTGGCAGCTGGTCACAAGTGGTGTTCCCCAGGGCTCAGTACTGATCTGCTTGAAGGAAGGGAGGCTCTACAGAGGGATCTGGGCAGGCTGGATAGATGGGCCAAGGCCAGTGTAATAGGTTCCACAAGACCAGGTGCTGCGTACAGCACTTGGATCACAACAGCCCTGGCCCAGGCTGCCCAGGGAAGTGGTGGAGTCACAATCCCTGGAGGATTTAAAAGCCTCTCAAAGTTTTATGTCTGCTGCTCTGTTGGACTTTTCCTCTACTATGGGTGTCCTTTAAAAGGAACTGTTGGTTGTTCATCATGTTACCCAAGGAGTTCAAGTAGGCTGCAGTGATTTGCATCAGGTCAAAAGACCTGAATATATGGAAAACTATTCAAATAAGCTCTTCATTCCCACTTCTACCCTGCATTTTTAAACTCAGAGTTAATTTAGTAAGGTGCTTTGTGTGAGAACTCACTGAATGCTTCAGCCTTCTGGTTTTGTTCATTAGTTGTTCCCCCCACCCCCTTTTTTTTTTTAGTAAGTAACAAAGTTGTACTTCCACGTCCTCATCTCTTCTGCTATTGCCTTGGATGCTGGTGATGTTCATTTTGCCGCTTAATCTTGTCTTTGTTTTGCTGTTTTCTACATGTTTCAACCCTGCAAACCTGTCTACTTCCAAACCTGCCCTGGCTATATTTTTAAAGTAACTTAAAGAGAGTAAAGTAAGTTTGAAAGAGAGTGGGATAAAAAAGTGTTTGAGTCAATGAATAATGGCTTCATCTTATTAACTAATGAGTAGAAAAACCCTTCTGGAAAATCAACAACACTAAATCTTCTCTAACTCAAGCCATAAATCAGAGAGGCTGGTATCTACTTCCTTCCAGGCCCGATGGATGGTGCAGTTTGTCTTTCCCTTGCCAGCATCTTGGCTGGACAGTCTGCAGCCATTGTTCTGTTACCAGCTGCTATCGGCTCTGAAATTATTCTGCCCAGTTCAGCCTTTCTGGTTAAATTTGGGATAACCCACCACTACTCTTTTTGGTGAAATCATCGGATGGTTTGAGTTGGAAGGGACCTTAAAGATCATCATTCCAACTCCTTGCCATGAGCAGGTTGCTCAAAGCCCCATCCAGCCTGGCCTTGAACACTTGAGGGATGGAGCATCCATGGCTTCCCTGGCCAAGCTCTTCCAGTGTCTCACCACCTTCAGAGTGAACTTTGCAATTTCTAACCTAAATCTCCCCTCTTTCTGTCATTACAAGCCCTTGTAAGAAGTCCCTCCCCAGCTTTCATGTAGGCCCCCTTCAGATGCTAGAAGGCAGCAATAAGCTTTTCCTGGAGTCTTCCCTTCTCCAGGCTGAAAACCCCAACTGGTTCATACTGAACCATTTCAAGTGAGCATATTCTTGACAATTATTTTTAGTACCTTAGGAAAAAATGGCTTAGGAGAGAGCTTGAAAGTGTTGTATAGGTTATCTGGTTTGTCTTGGTACTATTCAAACCAGAGGTTGTGTCTTGTAAAAGAGTCAGCTGTGATTGCATGTTTTGACCTTGATGCACCATCTGTGTCGGTCCATCGTGGTGGGACAAACTGTTTCCCATCCCTGTTCACTTTCTGGGACCTGCAGAAGCACCCTTGTGATCCCTTCCAGGCAGTAACAAGGGTAAAACTATAGAGCTGTCTGTGGCACTGATAATATTAGCACCTTTTGTGTTTTTCTTCTAGTTTTATAATTGCCAAAGCTTTATGATGTATCTCTATAGTGAATTGTGGAGAGAATTAGGCCTGGCACAGGTTGCTCAGAAAGGTGGTGGATGCCCTATCTCTGAAAATATTGCAGGTGAGGTTGGATGGGGCTCTGAGCAACCTGCTCTAGTGGGAGATGTCCCTGCTCACTGCAGGGGGATTGCACTAGATGACCTTGAAAGGTCCCTTCCAACCTAAACCAGTCTATGATTCTGTGATTTTTGTGTTTGCAGATCTAGCCCACTCTTTTATCTTAGCACTTCCTATGTGTTGGCATAAACCATTGTGCTTTGTCACACAAAAGTCAATTGTACTTCGACTGATATAGGAGAGAGCCTTCAGTAATGGTGGTAAGACACCCTAGTGCAACAGCAGCAGAAACCACACTTTTCTTGAGGCTTAGATTCCTCCAGGTGACCAGTTGCTCTTCCATGTTAATGGTGCAGAAGGATCTGTGAAGCAATGTGATTGAATATGCAAAACACAGGTGTGGTTTTATTTTTTTTCCTGTATTGAAGTTACATGGACCACATAATTGCAACCTAGGACTCCAAACCCCTCCATCTTTCAGTGATCAGTTTGCAGGGTATTTTTTAACAGATGATTGATTCTTCAGAAGCTTGACTTCAATTTAGCTCATCTGTTTGACAGAAGGAATCAACCAGGGCAAGCTCTTTTGTGGGCAGCATTATCACTGAACAAGGGCAAAGTATATTGGGTGTGTGGATTTTAGTACTTGATCAAAATGTGATGCAGCACAGTTAGGATTTTAAAACCTTCCCTCAGACCAGTGTAAGGGACTCTTCTGATTAAGGTTTTTAGTTGCATAGTTTTGGGGGGGATTTTTTTGGACAATGTTGTATTGGTAGTAGATAATAATGTGTAATTAAATGCAGTGGTATTTTAAATTTCCTAATAAACTGTTAAACTATGCTTTTGAAATGAAATGGTTGCTGCTTGTAACATCTGCAGCTTGTTGTAGGAAGCTGAGGAGGCAACAAGAATGTTTTAGTCCTTCTAGAGGCCTAGTTTGTGTTCTGGGTTGTTTGTTTTGGTTTTTTGCTTTGGTTTTGGGCTCAAAAGCAAGCCTAACTCTGCATGTGCAGAAACATTTTGAGTCCAAGCTGCTCATATTTTTGTTGAGTGAAGGTCGTTGATGGGATGAAACATTGCAACTTTAAGTAATAGGTCCTGTGCAGCCATCGCAGTCTGGGACAAAAGAAGACTAGCATCCTGAGTAGCTAACCCAAGGTAGGACACCCAAGGTAGGACCCCCAAGGTAGGACTGTGTTGATTTTGGGCAATCACCTGCAGTATCCTGGCAGCAATTGGTGTCTGAAAACAGATAGACTCTGCCTGCACTTATGGAGGTGTCTGGAGTAGGAGCTTTGTTTTTTTTGCCTACAGCAGTTGGGATGCTGCTGGGAAAACATAAGGAAAAACCTCTTTGTTTCGAGGGTGAATGAGCCCTGGCCCAGGCTGCCCAGAGAGGTTGTGTAGTCTCCTTCTCTGGAGAGATTCCAAACCCTCCTGACGGTGAAATGATGATGCTTTGGACATACCTACCCAAAGGGTTTAAAAGAAAAAGAAAAAAGATTCCTTACAGTAACCAACTAATACAAGTAGCATATTATTTTCTGTGTAAGACAAGTGATGCGCCAGCTTGTGACTTTACATCTTAGTTTAACCTTTCTTAAATCTGTAGTATTGAACTTGGAGAAGAGGTACCTTATACAAGTATCTGCTGATAAACTGCCTCTCTTTTGTAATTATTTTTTTTGACAAATAGGGATTTATTTTTTTTAATCACCCAATACAGAAAATACAAAACCTGTTATACATAGTTTGGTTTGACTTCCAGTGTTTAAAGCATATTGAAGAGTGTTGCTTTGTGGGTTTGTGGTGTTTTGTTGTTGTGTGGTGTGGTTTTGTTGTTGTTGTTTAAGTAGTTTAAAAATTGAGGTACTTTTTTCTTAGATTTAAAAAACCCCAACACTTCTGTTAGTGATCTAAGATGCTGAAGGTACTTGAGCATCTCTGTGAAGAGAAAAGGCTGACCTGGGGCTGTTAAGCCTGGAGAAGATTGAGAGGGAGTCTGATCAGTGCTGATCAATAGCTAAAGGGCAGGGGGCAAGAGGATGGGGCCAGACGCTTTCCAGTGGTGTGCACCAACAGGACAAGGGGCGATGGGCACAAACTGGAACATGAGAGGTTCTGTCTGAACACAAGGACATCTCTGCTTTCTCTGGAGAGATTCCAAACCCACCTGGACAATGCAATCCTGGGCAGCCTTTTCTGGGTCACCTTGCTTTATCAGGGGGGTGGACTAGATGGTCTTCAGACCTCTCTTCCAACCCCTGCTATGCTGTGATTCAGTGATCCCCGATACACTGGTGAGATTGAAAATTTGCAGCGGTGGGGGAGGAAGTCGATGGACAATAAAATATAAAGCCTGTTTCACTTTGGTCAGCTTTGAAGCATGTTACTGGCTTTGTGCAGGTGCCTATCCATGGTGTCTGGCCAGATGGGTAATCCTGCTGAAAATAGCTGGTGCTGCAGAATCACGATGTGAATAGGTGGCTTCTTCTCAGATGTTCTCTGCCAGCAACTTTGTACTGCTGGAGGTGTGGGTTTAATACATCACTTGTTCAAAACTGCTGGGTTTAGCATGAGGAAGGGCACCTTTGCTCAGATAGCCTTGCTGCAAATGGGTGTTTCTGTCAAAGTTGACCTGGATTTGTCTCGCAGAGCACCTGGGCTGCAGGTACAGGGCTCTGTTTTGTAGATGGTTCCTTGTCCTCAGCCACATCTGAAGCAGTTCAGCAGAGAAGCCAAAAATACTCTGGTCTTCTGGAAAATATGGGGCTGGTATGGGTACATGTGCCATGCTGGCTAGCCACTGGGCCAGCTGCTGCTCCATTACTAAAAGAGTTCAACAGAATGAGATCTGTTTATATATATATATATATATATATGTAAGCTGCTGTCAGGCTCCATAGATGAGTTTTGGGAGCTTCTTGTGGTCCATGGATGATGCTGGTGTGTTCAGTGTAAAAACACTGCAAAGGCTTCAGGAGCACATAGGATTGTAGTTCACCAATGAATTAAAAAGTGGCTGATGACAGCTGAGATAGAAAAATGCCTATCTTACAGAAAAAACAAGGGTTTAAAACTTGATATTTTAGTAATCGACAGGATCATAATTTTTTTTGCTATCCATTTATGCTCTTTGATCTGAAGTGACCATTGTGTTGTGACTTGAAGGGGCTAAGCAGGTCTGGAGCAGGCCACAAGAATGATCTGAGGGCTGGAACCCCTCTGCTGTGAGGCCAGGCTGAGAGAGTGAGGGTTGTTCAGCTTGGAGAAGAGAAGGCTTCAGGGAGCCCTTATTGCAGCCTTTTAATACTTAAAAGGGGCCTAAGAAGGAAGAAAGATGGGGACAATCTTCTTCTTTTTTTTTTTTTTTTTTAAAAAAAGGTCTGTTGTGCCAGGGGAGGTGATGGTTTTAAACTAAGAGGGAGATTTAGACTAGCAAGAAGGAAGACATTTTTTTACCCTGAGGGTGGTGAGACCGTGTCCCAGGTTGGCCCATCCCTGGAACCATTCCAGGTGGGGTTGGATGGAGCTCTGAGCAACCTGCTGTGGTTGCAGATGTCCCTGCTTACTTCAGGGCACTCGGACTAGTTGACCTTTAAAGGTCCCTTTCAACTCAAACCGTTCTATGGTTCTGTGGCTGAATGTTGCATAGAACAGTGATGTTTTGCTCTACCACTGCAGTCCAGTTGCTGCCTCATTTATTGCCACTCACGGCTACTCAGCTGGCTGAGTGTCATCCTGCTCCACTCCAGTACAGCAAGCCCAGCCATGCTCTGGACGCTGAGTAACAAACCAAAAGCCAAAAAGAAAATCTTCATAATATATACTACTTATTTGAGAAGGAGAAATCAGCATCGTTTAATAGTTTAATTTATTGACATGGCATCTAAGGCTGCACTGATCATTGAGTATGTCACTGGAGGCAAAGTCATGCAAGTTATGGAGAAGATCCAGCTGTGATTTTTCTCCTGAAATTGGGAATGGGGATAATAGGGAGAAGAAAACCAGTGTGTTCTTTAAATTTAATTTTATTTTGTGCGGTTTTTAGCTTTCCACTTACAATATTTTTATGATACTGTCCTTTGCTTTGAGAGAGATGAGGTGGCTTTGATGTCTCCAGACAGGTTTGGCTTGGTTATATCTGTGCTGCAGCACAGGGTGCAGAAGGGCATTGTAGGAGAACAAGTGAGACAGAACTGGCAAAGGTGGAGATATTTGCAGTGGAAAAAATGACTTTGAGAAAAGTTTTCTGTATTGAAGTATTCGTATTCTATTTATTGAAAACAGAATTTAGTATTTCTGCGCTTCACATTTTATTGAGAGGGGCATAAGGGTGGGAATGGGTGACTAGAAAATCTGGTCTGGCAGTCTGCAGCAGGAGGAATTGTCTTCCTCTGTTTCAACTCTGCCTGAATGTGAGATACGATCTTTGAAATATTTTGGAGAACTGCTTCAGCGAGACGGATTTCTGCATATCATTTACAAAGTATGTTTTTAATGCCTTTCTGAAATCAAAACTTATGCAAAATGGGGCTTGTTATGCATGTCTATGCATTTTAATCTCCTGCCGTGATTTGTCAGTTCTCCTGAACATCTCCCTGGCATATTACAGCCATTCTTCAATTTCTCTTCATGGGGCTGCATTTCTGCCGTAGCTCACACGGTTCTCCAAGCAAGGAATGAATTGCAATTTTAGTTATTGTATGGTAAGGTCGATAAGCTGATGTACCTATTTCCTCTGATTGGGATCGATACCAGTTGTGGATTTAAAGACTGGGAAAACCTGAGCATCATTTGGGATTCAGTATCTTTTATTTTACGCTTCAGCAAAAGCAGTTGTTACAGAGCCATCTTATCAATGTACTTGTTTCTATTGATTTGTGCTACTTGTGTTTCTCTGTTATATTGATAATTGGTTAGTGATTCTCGCCCCCCCCCTCGCCCACCCCCCCCCTCCCCAGCCCCCATGCCCGACAGCCACCGAGCA
>JANHFX010004687.1:14435-39209 GCA_027560015.1 Chloroceryle amazona
CCCCCGGCTTGGAATGTTTAAAAATAGGTCAGCTAACCAAAAAGTTGATGTGGTTTTTATGGGTTTTATTTTCTTCCTTCTTTTTCCAGATGGGCTTTCTGGCAGAGACCAGCCAGTAGAGCTGCTGAATCCACCTCGAGTGAACCATATGCCTAGCTCTGGTAAGAAGAAACTTCTATTAGATGTTGCTCCTGTTCTGGGCATGAAGTAAAATATTCTGCAACTCTACCTTGCAAGTGGGGGAGCAGAATGCAAATGTAAAATGCTGGAAAAAAGTGTGTTAGAACTTGCACACAACTACTTTCTCAGGCTGAGAGAGTGGATTTGGGAGTGGAGGGAGGATGGAGCTCAGCAGCCTTGGGAGTCTTATATAGCTCAGCTCACCCTTGGCAGGGGACTAAAGAGAGCCTAAGGTTGGAGCTGCTTGTTTTTCCTAGGAGAGGACAGCAGAAGAAAGCAGCACCTTATGAGTCCATTTGTAATCTGAAAGGAGCACTGCAAAGCAAAGTAGGTTTTTGAGTTGCTGCTGCCATTGAGGTGCAACCTCCTTGCGCTGAAATTACGAGCCAAACCCAGGCTAATCAAAGTGTATCTGGGCTGTTTGCTGTTCTTCCCTCTTTTAATGATCCGACTATAGTGGCTTTTGGGTCTTGTCCTTCTGGTGTAAAGCTGCAGTGTTCATCCTGGATACTGCTTGCTCCTCATGGAGCCGAGACAGATCTTAGGCTCCAAACTGCAGCACTTCACGTGATGCAAACTAAAGTTTTGGTCACAATACATGAAAGCAATGTGCTGCTGTCTTTTGAAATTCCAACTTCTCTCTCCCAAAAGTGTTTTGTTTCCAGGTGCAAACAGAGATATTTATCCTAGGGATGGTAGAATATATGAAGCATTATCTACTTTCCAGGTAGGAGCTTGAGTTTTCCAAAAACCCCACTTTCCCTTCTCTGATGCCTTCCAAAATGCCTTTAGGTCCTTTATATATTAAGGAAGAGATCTCACAGAAGATCTAAGCGCTTCTGGTAATGCAAGCTGGAAAAATATAAACGAAGCTTATTCAAAAGAACTAAAGTAGATGTTGGGGAGGGAAATGGGCTCAGACCTAACCTAGATTTTTGTGAATTTAAATGCCTATCTGAGGAAGGAAACTTTTAAGGAGATCGAGCTACTGTGTCGGGGAAAAAAGGAAGACCGGGTCTTACTAGGTAGAAGAAGCATTTGGCTTCAGATTCTGAGAAGTCGGTCTTCCTTCACTGTGCTCCAAAACTTGTTTGTCAGGTAAGGGAGGTTGTATTTTCCTAACCCTGAGAGAGTTTCTCACTGTAAGGCTGCTGTGGTAACACAGGTCACTTGAAAGGTTTTGCTCCCCATTTCGATTCCATGTGCTCAATTGGATTTTGTGGCTCTGTGCAAGAAGAGTCACAGTCTATTTTCCTGTCAGCAGATCAATGGCCAGAACTGTGAATGAGATGGGTTGTAGTCTTTCACCTTTTTTTTTTTTTTAAATTGATTTCATTGTTGCTTGTTGTGTTTAATGTTTCCTTTTGAGATATTTCAGGGCAAAGCCTGATGCTGGTTAATAACTTGTGTAACCTACTGGTAGAGTTCAGTGTGCTTTGACTATTTTTCCCCAGATGAAAGGGGGCTTTTTTTAAGGTCTGATGGACTCATACAGAATTTATAACATTCTCACTGTTTGGATTCCATTTTGAGTATTTTTAATAGCTTGTCTGTATACCTACTGAAAAAATGAACAGCCAACCTCCTGTGGGGAGCTGTGCTCATACTAAGTGGTCATGATAAGAGCTAGACAGAGACATTTCTTTGTGGGATGACTTCTGCCAGTGTTTGGGCTGTGGGAATTCCCATCTTGTGCTGGAAAGCTCAGGGTGGTTGTGCATGTAAGGGGCAAAGGGTAGAACCAACTGGGAGTGAAAAGGTGACATTATAGATGAAGCACCATTGGCTTGGGACAGTGATCACCCAGGTACCTTTCACTTGAACCCTACAATTACTCAGATTTCTGCTGTGTTTTGGACAAACAGCCCCGCAGTGCGTACAGTCTGGAAATGTCTCTCTTAGATTTTTTTATTTGCAGAACGATGATTAAAACCTGGAAGTACAGTGTGTGGCAAAAAGCAAAATGATGCTTCAGCATGCAAGCAAATATCATGGATTTTGGAAGTGCTTTATCGGGTGGCTTTCAAGCCTGGTGCTTGCTCATACCTACATAACCTGATAGCTTTTTAAAATTACTATTAAAAGATGCAGTCAGTTTGAGTGAGTTATCTTGGCAAACCATAGTAGTGTTTGGTTTTTATCATTATTACCTGTAGGAGTTTGCTGCAGATCCTTCTGAAAGAAGGAAGGAGAAGCAATACCAAGCATTACTCTGGAAAAACAAGTTCTGTGTGAGCTTCGTGGGGTGTCGTTCTGAGTCTTGGGCATGGCAGAAATAATGGTGTTGTAAAACAGATTAAGGAAGATAGTGTTTAATAGTGCCCTGGATATTCCCTTTAAAACCTTATACCATCTGGATTATGGGGAAGAGACTGATCTGTAGCCTTTGTGATGAATAAACCTGAGTGAATGACAAGTCTTTATCCCCAGAACGACATTTTTAGTTAAGATAAAATCATTGTGGTGTGCTTGTAGGAAACTGAAGTGTTTTCTCTGAAGCAAATGAATGAGAAATTTGCTCCTTGTGAGTATTCGTTCCCTTACGTAAAGGGGGGAGAAAGGGATGTACAGTACCCAGCTGCTAAACATGCTCTGTTCTGTGGAAGTATCTCAAGTAGAAAATCAAAATGTTTGTGGCATTTTAATTAAATGCTTTTAGGGGTGAACTGAATTTAGTAGAATGGAGTTCATTCACCAGCAAGGTGTCTCTTTTTAGGAAAATTATTTCTCTTTGCTTTTTGCGTAAACCAAGGATTAATGTGAGGAAAGGAAACTTTCTCTCTTCACAGAATCCCAACATAGTGGGAGTCTGAAGGGAACTCTGGAGATCATCTTGTCTAACCCCCTGACAAAGCAGGGTCACCGAGAGTAGGGTGCCCAGGATTGCATTGTCCAGGAAGGTTTGAAATCTCTCCAGAGAAGGAGACTCCACATCCTCTCTGGGAAGCCTGGGCTGGGCTCTGGCACCCTCACAGCAAAGATGATTTTCCCTCTGTTCAGGTGGAACCTCCTGGGTTCCAGTTTGTGCCCCTTGTCCTGCCTCTGGGCACCACTGGGAAGAGTCTGGCCCCATCCTCTTGACCCTACCCATTAGATATTGATCAGCATTGATCAGAACCCTTCTCAGTCTTCTTCAGGCTAAACAGACCCAGGTCTCTTGGCCTTTCCTTGTCACGGAGATGCTCCAATCCCCTCAGCATATTCGTAGACTCTGCTGGACTCTCTCCAGTATTTCCCTGTGTCTCTTGAACTGGGGAACCCAGAACTGGACACAATACTCCAGATGTGGCCTCCCTAGGGCAGAGTAGAGGGAGAGAACCTGGGACCTGCTGGTCCCACTCTTCTTCATGAACCCCAGGAGACTATTCCACTTTTTGTCTATGAGGGCCTATTGCTGGATCAAAGGTGTATCGTAATAATTGGTGCTTCTGAATTTGTTACTTGTAAAAGTAAAACAAGACAAAACCTCCATAACCCCATCTTGTACAGGAATATAATGATGTGTTTGAAAATGCTGCTTTCTTTTTTCTGTCTTCAGAATATTACTTCATTGATGGCCTGGGAGAGGAAGGGGGATAAATTGTTAAGATGATTGTGCAGCCTTGCTTCTCTGCAACTTTTCCTTGCTGAATTGCACACTATTTCTAATACAAGCCAGGATGGTCTTGTCCTTCTTGGCCACCTGGGCGCATGTTGGCTCTTATTCAGCCAGCTAGTGACGATACACCCAGGTCCTTTTCTGCTAGTGGTGCTGAGGGACATGGTTTAGTGGTGACCTGGCAGTGCTCAGTTAACAGTTGGATGCAATATTATCTTAGTGGTCTCTTCCAAACAAAATGATTCTTCTATTGCCTAAGAGTAACAGGGACTTGACTGGAGATGTCCTAACAGTGGTGATGAGCAGACTGTATCTTCTACATGAGGCTGCTTGAAATGACTTTTCCACGCATGGCTGTGCCTCTGCTCTCCAGGTCACTGCTGCTGGCTACAATGACCTCCTGCCACTGCCTGTAACACAGTGCTGCTCCTTAGATCTTCCAACGCAATACTGGGGCTGTTCTGGATCTAACAAGTGATAAGACAAAAGGAAATGACCTCAAGTTGTGCCAGAGGAGGTTTAAGTTGGACATGAGGAAAAATGTCTGCTACAAAAGGGTTGTCAAGCCCTGGTACAGGCTGCCTGTGAAGTAGTGGAGTCCCCCTCCTTGGAGGGATTTAAGAGACATATCAATGAGGTGCTGAGGGGCATGGTTTAGTGGTGGAATTGGCAGTAATGGGTTAATGGTTGGACTTGATGATCTTAAAGATCTTTTCCAACCAAAATGATTCTATGATTCTGTGATGTCACACTGCCAAGAGCAGGGACAGCCAAGGCATTATGCATGAGATTTCCATCTCTCTGCTTTTTCTTCTTCCTGGAGCTAATTATCCAGTCTCAGTTCTTCATTTGGGAAAAAAAGTTGAGATGTATATATGAATAAATGGTTTACAAGAGCCTCTGGACTAATATTGTTACATGACTTTACAGGCTTTTGAAATCAGAGATTAATCCCTATCTCTGGGAGGAAGGAGCTCTACTCCAGTTGGTCTAACAGAGCTGAATCCTGTGCCTTTGTTCATTTATCCCTTCAAAGGAGGGGGGTGCCCTCTCCCTGCACTGTGTTTTCAGACACTTGCCTGCTTTCTATACTGTGTCTGCTTCAAAAGCTCCTTCAGAAAGGTACCAAATCAGCATGGGGTGGTTGGGCTTTGAAGCAGGTTCAGGTCGCTGGCTGGTCAGTGAGAACTTCAGGGTTCCCGATAGGCTCGTGGCTCTGCAGACAGGAGCCCCTTCATCCTTCTTCACCGTGGGATGTGTCAATCTGGGAATGCTGCATGTTTTTATTGTGCCCTGGGAATGTAGCTCACATGCAGAAAGGCCAGTCCTTTAATGTTAAAAATAGCCTGATCTATGCTCCGTGGAGTCCAGGGAGGGGGAAACCCAGCTAAAAAAGAAAGAAACAACAAACAAATTATCATTAAAAGTGAGCTCTTGAGAAATCATTATGATGTCACAACTATACACTGAGTGGATTAAACTGTTGTTTGCTTAGTGTCCTATTGTTATCTTATTTAGAAGCCACAGTTATTTTACCAAGCTTAGTGTAATAATTTTGCCACTATTTCAATGCTCTGGCATAAGGTAGCGAAGAAACTGCGGGTTAACCTTGATACTTAAAACCAAGTTAACTCCATGTTTACTGCAACACATATTTATTTCTGACCCTGAGCTAGATGTACAAAATGTAGCCCACGCAAAGCCAATAAAATGAATGTTTCACCAGCTAGAGCCTTCACTGAAGCTCACCTTGTAACCCATTGCTTGCCAAAAAAAAAAAAAGAAAGCCTTGAAGAACACTTCGGCCAGCCCCCAGATTTCCTGAGGTGCTATGCTGTATTTATTGCTGTGCTTTTATAAAAAGCCCTTTGCAGATTGTGGTCGGCAAATTTGGGGTTATTTCTCCAGAACAGGAGAGGGAATTACCTCATCTAGAGACTCTGGGCACCTCCCTGCAGAGTAGTAGGGAAGTTCAAACTTCAAGACTTCTGGGCTGGGCTAATGCTGCACCTAAACTTGTGTGGTGTCACTCATAGTCACAGGATAATTTAATTACTCTCAGGATAATTTAATTACTCTCAAACTCGCTGTCTGCACATTACAAGATTACGTCCATATGTAGGGATGTATACAAGAGGGGATGATCTTTTTTGGCCGGCCTGGTGAGGCACCATCTCTTGCCTGAGCTTCAGCATCCATATGCTGCAAGGAATTAAACCACTCTTCCCACTGAGGTGGGTTTGCTAGAGCTTTGCTGGCTGCCCAGGACTTAAATGTTCTGATCCTGTGGGGTGGGAAGAGCAGGAGCCCGCAGCTCCTCAGTGATACTTTGTTATGTTTTGTCTCAGAAAAAGTACTGAGCTGTCACCTCCTCTCTTACCTACAAGGAAATGGTGATTAAATGGAGGAGGTGGGATGAATTATTAACGACTTGTTCCTCTTCTAAAAGCTGAAAGCAGTACTTAAATCTTAAGCACTTGAATACAGAGCTCTTCTCAGAGATAAAAGGTAACTGTCAGGAAAGTTTGCTTTGCTGCAAGACCCAACTTGCTATTTTTCTTTATTCTTCCCTCACCTTGTTTAGTTTATAAGTTCACACTGATCCTCTTTAGATTTCACTGGATTTGCTTAGTCCTGAGTGTTCACAGAGTGTTATTTTCAAAATAATTCCTCTCTTCAGTTCCCTACCAAAGGAAAGGTTTGTTTTGTGCTTTTGCTTTTATATAAAACCAGGTGATGGAGGGAAGAGCTTCTGAATGCACAATGGTATTTATGTTAAACTTTCTGATTTCTCTGGGAAGGAGGTGATGGCACTATAGGAGCAGACATTTCAAGGCTCCCTTGAATCTTTCGTCAGTAACCTGGCCCTGTTGTCTCTGTCTCCTCTAAAAATAACAGTACTGTGCAATGAATGAAAAGCGAGAAATATTTAATGGAAAGTTGATCACAGATTGAGACATTTCTCAGTAAAATAACTCTGCCTGTCTCAGAGGTGATCTTTCAGTGACCGTGCCCTGTTGTTTGATGCGTGTGTTTCCACTCTGTTTCACCTGGCTCTGCAATCCCGAAGAGATAATCAAGAGGAAATGGTGGTTATTTTTATTTATTTTATTTTTAAAACATCCCCTCCCTCCCCCCTTTCAAGATAGCACTTGTCTAATAGCTGGAGTGGTCTGACACAGCCTGTGCTCAGCTCCTCTCTTCCAGCAGCTTTTCCTGCCTCCCTGTAGACAGCTGTATTAGCTGGAAGATGAGGGCGGAGGGCCTGCTGAGGGCTCTTTCGTTAGCAGCATGTTTGCTTTGGTCCACATTCTCTTTTTATTGGTGTACTCTGTGCTATGGATCTCCCCAGAGGGCTTTATGCCAGAATTAACTCAGGGTAGTTTATCGCTAAAAGGGAAATAGATATCATAGGTCTGTGCTCGGCAGCCACCTACATTCCGAGGATTTTAGGAATTCCTTTTCTTACACAAGATGCATTTCTCAAGATCCTGGAGGCTCTTCCCCAGGGTATATTGATTTTCAGGACTATATTTGTCTCTGCTTTATCTTTGAGCGGTGGAGGGAATATCAGGTGAATGGCTTGTGCAATAAGGCCTAAAGTACCGTAGCAGTCTCCAGATGCTGACCTGGAGAATTGCTATTGGTTCATTAAATAGAATCATAGAATCATTTTGCTTGGAAGAGACCTTTAAGATCATGAAGTCCAACCATTAACCCAGCACTGCCATGTCACCACTAAACTTTTGTCAAAAGGATTTGTCAACCCTTTTGGGGAAGAAATTGTTCCTCATGTCCAACCTAAACCTTCCCCACTGCAATGTGAGGCCATTTCTTGTCCTATCACTTGTTACTTGAGAGAAGATACTGTCCTCCACCTGGCTCCAGCCTCCTTTCAGAGAGTTGTGGAGAGTGAGGAGGTCTCCCCTAACTCCTTTTCTTCAGGCCGAATAGCCCCAGCTCCCTCAGCTGCTTCTCATAAGACCTGTGCTCTGGACCCTTCACCAGCTTTGCTGCCCCTCTCTGGACATGCTCCAGCCCCTCGATGTCCCTCTTGGAGTGAGGGACCCAAAACTGAACCCAGGATTTGAGGTGTGGCCTCCTCAGTGCTGAGTCCAGGAGGACAATCCCTGCCCTAGTTTTGCTGACCACACTAGTGCTGATACAAGCAAGGAATAGAAGAGAAATAGACCTTTCCTCTCCCTCTGCATCACTTTTCCCCACCCTGCTTCCCTCCCCTGCCCCCAAAAAGCCTGCTCCAAAACTCAGAAGTGATTAGAGCTGAGACATAATTCAGCATACAATGCAAATAAACACTGTAACCAAGCTACTTCAGGCTGAAAACACCAACAAACTTACATGTCAAGTTAATGTAACAGTCCTGCCAATGTGTGATGGTTTGACTTTGTTTTGACTTCTTAAGTCCATAGGCCTTGAAAGATGGGACATTGCCTTCAGCAAATAGTCTTTTCAGAGCTGGGTTACAACGAGAGCACTTCAGCTTTACCGGCACGGCTTCCTTCTGCATGCGTGTGCTTTCCTCTGTCATGCACTCTCCAGGTTTCTCAAAGAGGACCATGCAGGGATGTCTGTCTTCATCCTTTCCCAATTCACCTCACCACCAATCAAATGAGAAACTATCATTTGCTGTGCGTTGCATGCAGTAGTAAGTTCATTCACACTCAAGCCATATCGTTTATGGTTGGTGCTGGCTTGGTGTTTGCCCTTTGAATTGCTTGATTTGAGGTCTACCTTAAGCTGTCTCCTCTTACTTGAAAAAAGTGTTTATGATTAAATAGCTGCCTTTTTTTTTCTCAAGTAATATCTTGTGATTTAAACTACTCAGCTGTTACTACTTTTCCATCTGTTTTTCATTCAAGAAACTGTGTCATATCAGATGATTCATTCATATTTGATTAGAGATTTCATTATAGTCTGATCTTAAGTCTTTTCTTGATCTAATAAAAGGCTTTGGAATCGTTGACTCGGAATTTTAATTGTTGTATGCAGAATAAATGTACTTCACGTTTTACGGATCCTTTGCTAGGTGTCTTTTAAGCTGTTAAAATTCTTGCTTTTGAATTGTGTTGGGTGAATTTGTTTAAAAGTCTCTAAAGAAATTCAGTGACTCCATTCTCCATTGGAGAGAGGAACTCTTCACAGCTATTGCAGCAGGTTGCTAGTTTGCACTGAAGAACAAACTGTGGGTGAAATTTAGGTCAAAACTTGTCTTTGTTAACCTGTTTTTAGTCCTGCTCATACAGTCGTGCTGTGATGACGTTAATGGAGGTCTTGAAGGTCCCAAGTTGTCAGGGTACCATCTGCATTGGTTAAGTGACATGTGGAAGGCTCTTACTTTCACTAAGGACAGTGGTCTGCCACTTATTTGCAAATTGTTTCTCAGATTAAACAAATGAATGCAAAATATTTTCAGTTTCTTGTAAAAATACATTAAGGTCTCACAATAACGTATTCTTAAAGTATTGAGGGGAGGGGGCTACTTTTATCCTCTATTTTTTGCTATTCCAAGACCCGTCTTAAGTTCTGAAGTATTTTTTCAGCTGCATATAAGAACAGCTTGTTTTTATGCTTTTAAGTATTTTAGGAAATTGTTTTATTAGAAAAATATCAGAACAAGTTATTTTCTGCTGTACTTTTCTTGATGTTTGATGCCTGTACAATGTATTAGTAAAGGAATGCAGACCTAGTCAGAGCAAGCCTGTGTTGACATACCTGTGAAGGAAGCATATCCATGTTCTGACTGAATGATATCCATGGAGTTTTGCTGGGTAGACTGAATTTCTCCATTTGGTGAAAGAAAAAAATCTGTCATGAATGAAATTAGAAGGTTTGGCTTGTTCATATACTTTGGAGGGAGGATAGGGGAGGGATGGACAGACTCAAAGTTAAGTTTTGAGATAGGTATTTTTGAGTTCATTTTGTTCTTGAAAATAATTGCACCTCATTGGTATTTTGGTGAGCCACATCCTGTCTTAAGTGTTGCCAGCAGCTTTCATGGAAATCTTATACTGGAGGATTAATTTAAATTGGCTGTTTCGCCTGCATTAGAGTCACTAGACAAACAGCTTGTTCAGTGATGGTCACTGTTGGAGCCGGGTTGTGGTTTCATGGTGAGAGCGCCACCAGGATCCTGAGATGGTAGCTGCTCCTGCAACTGAACAGATCAGGGAACTAGCGATGGTGCGGCTATTTGATCATGAAGGTAAATGGATATTGTCGAGAGAAACTGAATCATCTGCATCTGATAGAAACTTATCAGGGAGCAGGCAGATGACATACAGAAGTCTTTCCTTGGACACCTGGCTGGAGATCTGACCTGGTTTCTAGATGCACCAGTGGTCACAGGGATGGAGAAGGAGTTTCCAGCTGATGCACAGTTGTTTAGGAGGTAGGATGGTTTGGTTTTAATCATCAGTGATGAATTTGGAGATGTTGCTCCTTATGATGGAGCGTGGGAGGGTTCTCTGCAGTCATCTAGGCTTGGTTCAGAATCTCAGACCAGCCTATGTTCCCCTCCACAGGGAAAATAGATACAGGGGTGATAGCAAATACAGCCTAACCCTCAAAAACCTTGTGTGGGAAATGGGTGACTTTAGTGAGGCTCCCTTGCACAACAGCAAGGAGACTTGGCCTGTAATCTCCATGTCATGACTGGGCTACTTTGGATGATGCTTTGTGGTGTATGTGTCTGAAAAAGCACCCAGGTCATCTTCTGAAGAAACATGACAGTTCCTCACCTGACTTAGAAGAAACCTGTGATTCAGCCCAAAAGCTCATTGCTCTGGAATGAGGAGGCTCTGCATATGCTGCCAGTTTACTCTCTGACCTTTGGCAAGTCAATTGGCTTTTCTTCTCTGCTTTCCCCTAAAATCAGGTAATAACTGTGTTTTCCCATCATTACAGTGGTGTGTTGTAGTAGTCACCTGCACAATACCTTCAGCATTATAGTAGAAATTGAAATGCATTTTTTAAAAAAGAGATCCTGTTATGTCCAGGCAATAGCCTGATCCCTTGATGACCCCAGGGTAGATGTGTTAGCAGATGTCAGTTTGCTTTCCATCTGTGAAAACTCAGTATCTCAATTACAAGTGTGAAGCTTAAATTGTTGCTTGTCTGAGAAAATCAATTATTCCTTGTTAAGCCTCATATTAGCATCAGTATTTGTATGTAGTAAATACATACAAGGAGATTTCCCTTGCCCTTTTTTTAAAAAAAATTTGTTTTGCAGGCTTTTGCTTTAATACAATATAGATTCCGGTAAACTTATATAATGACTAACTCCTTGCACAGTTGTATGCACCTATGGAATGAGTTCCTATTGAGCAAATAATGTATTGTGAGAGTGAATTTGTTGGATGGAGGAAAAAAGAATTTACAGGAAATAATCCAGCTTCTGAAGTGCTGGAAATACCAAAAAGCAGAACAACAAGAACTGAAACAACAACAACAAAACCCAACTGCTGTTGTGGCTTTCATCTCCATGTGTTTGGATGATGTGTAGAATGTCCTCAATGCAAAGTCAGCACCATGGGAGTTTTAAATAGGGAAAAGTTGAAATGGTGGAGGTGAAGGAGAAGTGTCATCAGTTTGCTGCATCTCAGTGTGGGGTTGGTTTGGGTTTTTTTCCCACTTTTAATACAAGCTGTCTGAATTCTTTGTTCTTGTACTTTCTTTGAACTGGGAACATTTTGACCAGAGTACTCCTGATAGTCACTGTCCATAATTGAAACAACCGTAACCTTGCTGCTGTTTACATTTAGGCCATGAGAGACCTGAGCAAAATATTGTGCTCATACCTTATTTTGGCAACTTGGAGGCTAAAATTTTTTCATGGTACAACTGATTAATTATAACTAAATGCAGCTGGTCCCATACAGATTTTAATTCTAGTGCCCCCAGGTCAGCCACCATTTACTTTTTGTTAAGTTTCCAGCAAGCAGCCCTATTTATAGGTCACTACAAGGATAATGCAGCGTCACTTGGGTCACTTACAGGCTCTTCCTCTTCATAGAGGCTCTACAGCCTGGACAGGCTCTTCCTGGCCACTGCCAAGGGCTCAGTCCAGATCGAGAGGTGGTTCCATGATAAAGACTATGACTTGTCCCAGCATGAACCCCTCCTGGAGCTTCTCATGATCCTTCTATCCCATTGCTGCTCCATCTGACTATGTGTTGGTTCCCCAGCCTGATGTTTTCCTGTCACAACCTGATCATCCTTTTCTCTCTGTATTGATGATAAATATTGGTAATACAAAGCTACTTTTTTGCTTTGTTTTGGTTTTAATCTTTTTTTATTATTATTTGTTCTGATTTGCAGTTACAGAGAAAACTTTCTTTGATCCTCATGGTCATGAACAATGTTCTTGTTCCCTTTTAACTTTGTCATGACACCTGAAAGTGAAGGTGCTGGATTTTGTGGGCTATTGCCATAGGTTTTAAAGCTTATAATTTTAAAAGTGATTCTTTTCTTGCATGCCTTAAGAATACAGAGAAGAATCATATAATAGTTTGGGTTGCAGGAGACCTTTCAAGGTCATCTCATTCCAACCCCACTGCAGGGAGCAGGGACAGCTTCAATGAGAGCAGGCTGCTCAGAGCCCCATCCAACCTCACCTGGAATGGTTCTAGGGATGGGATGTCCACAGCTTCTCTGGGCAGCCTGGGCTGGTGTCTCACCACCTTCACAATAAAGAACTTGTTCCTCACATCTAATCTGAACAACTAATCTACCCTCTTTCAGTTTAAAACCATTAGCCTTTGTCCTCTTACTGTACTCCTCATCTTTCCTGTAGCCCCCACTTAAGTATTGAAAGGCTGCATTAAGGTCTTCCAGGATCCTTCTCTTCTCCAGGCTGAACAACTTCAGTTCCCTGAACCTGGCCTCACAACAGAGGGGTTCCAGCCCTCAAGTCTTTTCTGCGGCCTCCACTGGCCTGCTCCACCAGCTCCATGTCTCTCCTGTCTCAGGACTCCAGAGCTGGACGCAGCACTGTGTGGGGAGGGTGGTTCTCACCAAGGCAGAGTAGAGCAGCAGAATCACCTCCCTTGACCTGCTGCTTTGGATGAAGCCTAGGATTTGAATTTTAATAAATTGTAAATGACTGGATTGTAATAGATGCCCTCAGAAATATAGATGCAAAATCTGATGGTCGGGTATCATATGGCCCTTTTTAAATTTGTAAGATGACTTTTACTGGTAGGAAAGAGGATGAGGTCAGAGCAGGACTCTTTCAGATGTCATCCTGATATTGCAGGGCTGGCAGGATGGGAACGCCTGGAAGCAGGGTGCTGCTTCCATCTTGTTCTTAGCAGAGGCACTATTTGCTCATCACATAACAGCTTTGTCTCACCAGGTCTGATATCAGTGTGAACTAAATTACTGCTTCTGCTGACCTCTAAGTGGCAGGCGGAGCTGAAGGCACTTGCCCAGAGAGTGTTGGGACTCCAATGCCAAGATACGGATCTGGCCAGCCAGCACGTGGGGTTTTATTCTTCCATTTCTGAAATCCTCTGATAAGTGGTGTGTTTTTGTGTTTGTTTTCTGTCAGGGAAAGGTTGTGATTTGAGGTCTCAGGATCAGCAGTAGGTTTGTGAAGGTGTTTATGACGCACAGAGTGAAATATGAGCACAACTAATTCCTGCTCTTCCAACTGTAAGCCGGGGAGCTGGGCGTGCTTTCCATGTAAATTGGCACTTCCTTAAGATGCTATTAGACTTGCCCTGTCTGTCTCAGCACAGGTTGGATGACAAGGGATTTTGCTTAACTGAGCACTAAAGTTCTGCTGATAATACCCCACTCGGAGAGTGACAGTAATTCCCTTCACATAATATGCTGTAGCACTCAGACATGTTATCCTCTCAAATGGGGGGGTGTCGAGGAGCATGTTGATTTGATACGTCCAAATACGCAAGAAAGAGCATGGTTAAACAAGTGGCAGGTATCTAAAAACATTGGCAAAAACATCCCTTTCTCAATGGGGTGGTGTGTACCTGCTCTAAGACACAGAAGCACACCAGAAGCACTTCCTACCTCTGAATATACAAGAATAAAAAAGGTACACCAGGAATCCTTCTCTGGATTACGTGAACTTGCTTAAAATAGTGACTTGAGCAGCCTTTATTACTGTACTTTTGAGTGGAAAGTATCCTTAGAGACACTAAAGAGGTCTGGCCACACTGCACAGTGGCAGCCATGAGGCATCAACAAGGTGCACAGCTGAGGAGAAGCATCCAGATCTGTCCCCGAAACTCAAACAGGTTGTGACATTAGTGTGTCTACCCCCCTGAGAGTGCAGATATGAGGCTGTTTAACCTCTCAGCTCATGTGTTGAGTTTTAAAGGCAGCAAAGATGTTCCAGAGAGAATGGTTCCTTTTCTGCCTTTCCTATCTTTGATAGTCTCTAGGGTCTAAAAAGCAGCTGTTTTTTAGCTCATGGCAAACTGCAAGTGGAGCATTAGCAAAAAAAACCCAAACCCAAAAAAACAAACCAAAAGCCCCAAGCCCACACTTGTATGTATACAACATAAACTTAAATATCCCCAAATGCACTTTTATATGGGTAGGAAAAATAAAATTTCTTTCACGTTAAATGTCAATCCCTGTTACAGGGTTTTACCCTAGATTGAAACTATGTAAACAAAATTTAGATCCCTGTTCTCCATCCTTGGCTGTGTTTCCAGGCTCAGGAGTTAAAAGCCTGTAGGAATGTGGTGGGGTGGGGGGTGGCGTTACAAGATCCCACTGCGAAGAAGCCAGAAGCAAAATCTGGAGGTGAAAGGGACTGAGTTAGGGCTGGATCAGATGTATCTTGGTCCAAAACAAACCCAGAGAAAGTGGAGAATCATCTGCCTTGTATGAAAGGGACAATATATGGTAAAGATGAATTTCCACCTTGGCCCAAGCTACTGGAGTGGCAGAAACCCAAAACTGCTTCCAGGTGATATTGCAGGAAAAAAAAATAATAAATGGGCTGGGTTTGATATGTCTAAACTTTAATGGAGTGTGAATGAACGTAACTCACCCTTCTTGACAGAGCTGGTACATGTAGTCCCTTGCAGCAGTCGTCATCGTAGAATGGGAAAAAGCCTAGTTTTTGGATACTTATTAAGTGCATCTTGTGCTTTAGACCTGTAAATGGGGAGGGAAAAAGTACTTGGGCTTGAAGCTGCTCTGTTGTGACAGTGTAAGGAAAGGGAGCAGTTTCTACCTGCAGCTGATACAGAGAGTGGATCCTAAGGGTTGGAGCTGTAATGCTTCAGGCACTTAAATATAATTTAATCTAAGAATTACCAGCCCTCTCACTGGTAATGGACTTTCTCCCGAAGAGTGCTGTGGAAGATGTCAGAGGCCTCCCCCCATAGCTTGTGGTCACTATGACTTGCTGAGATGTCTGGTGGGCAGATTCATGTTGTGGTGTTGCCTTAGAAATTTTTAAATACATAAGGACATACTCAGCGTCTGCATGTTTAGGTTGAATCGGAAGTTTTCACTTTGATTGCTTGAACATTATTTTTTTGGTGTGGACCATGACTGCCATCAGCATTTCTGATGGTGCTTTGGATGGGGGGGAAAAAATTGTCTCTAAAAGGAATTTGCTTCCCAAATTATTCTTTCCTTACATTTCTTCTAATGAGTTGCCTGTACTCCAGGGACCTCTGTGCAAGAAAGTCAGGTCTCTTCAACTGATGTTCATCTCCACAATGTGGTGGTGGCATGTTGGCTGTGTGTGTGTGGGGCTATACATCTGTTACGATTGTTTTTGGCTAACAGAGAAGCCTGTTGGTAGTAGGATTGAAGTTGTTGCACTGCTGCACCAAATAGAGACCAGGAGGATGGTGAAGTCTTACTGAATTTGAGGGCTGGAACCCCTCTGTTGTGAGGACAAGATGATGGAGTTGGGGTTGTTCAGCCTGGAGAAGAGAAGGCTCTGGGCAGTTGCACTGGCTCCTATAAAATGACTGACTGACAATGCTAGTATGCAACATATTTTAACAGATGAATATTTTGGTGGCAGTCAGAGCCATATACCATCTTCCTCCTTTTGGTTTTGAGTTGTTTGAGAAAACTTGTTTATTTAAGAAAGCAAAGCACATTTGCAGAAAGAGCACCTTAACCAAAACCTCTCCAAGGTTAATATGAGCTCTCTGGGGGCAGGTTTCAAATGTGCTACCCGTATGTTGTCATTTCTTACGTTGGTGGTAGCAGTAGTAAAAACCTTATGTATATAATTAGTGTGCTATAAATCATGTTAAACACACAGAAGGTTGTCTCAGATGTTTGGGGAAAAACTTAGGACGTGCTTGAATTAATGAGAAAAGCATGGTTTGTGGCTGCTCTGATCCATCACTATGTGCTCCTCACAAGCTGTTTCAGATGGGTAGAGCTCCAGGGGGTCCTTGGTGTTCAACAACCAAGTTACTGACCCTTAAAGTTGATGCCCCTAAAATTTCTTGTCATGTGCAGAGCCCTTCGACAGGGTAAACGTTATATGGCTACCAGTTGAGCTCTATCTTACCTAATGGTGTTAAGAATAAATAAATAGATAAATTAAAAAAAAAAAACAAAACAAAACAAATCCCTGCTGGGGCCTTGAGGACCTACCATGGTGACCCCGTGCTGGCTGGTGGGGCCTCATCACAGTCCGGTAGAGCCCGCAGCACGAGGGTGTTGGTGTGTGCTCTGAGAATGTTTTCCTTTGTTTCTTTTTTATTTTTTAATGGTAGGAGAGGTCATAGTTGCAATGAAAAATTAGTAGTAAAAGGTGGAAAAAGGCAGATAAAGTAAACCTGAAAGCTGCAGAGAATGAAACTCTAGAATTTCCTTTCCAGAACAGCTGTATAGGAAAAGGTTTAACTTCTGTTTAGACTATGGCTTTACATTCCCCTTGATACACGATACAGCAATGTCCAGACGCTGATAAGAGATGGAAATAACATAGCAGGAAAGACATTGGCTGTGTTAACATGAATATCAAGTATCCTCAGTAAGCAGCCAAGAAACTTTGTCTGGTTTTATGTGAAGCCAAATATGTATGGTGTCTGTAATGAGCTGTCTCCTTGTTTGGAGGCAGAGTGAGAGCCACAGGGTCATTTCATCTTGTTCAGTGTAACAGGGAGTTAGGGAAAATGCCATGGGAATTGTCTGTTTATCTTGATTTGGGAACAAGTGGATTCATCCACTCTGCTTTTATCTATTCACTCCTGAAGTGACATAGTGGGGACCCAACATTCAGTATGGGGGGAAAAAAAAAAAAAATAGACTGTCAAAATAGATACAAATACTAAAATGAAAGAAATCAGGCTACAAATCACCCTTTTGCATAAGACAGATATGTTCACAGTAATGACACAGGGGAAAAAAAAATAAACCATAGTCACAGAATCCCAGCATGGCGGGGGTTGGAAGGGACCTCTGGAGATCATGTTGCCCAACCGTCCTGCTAAAGCAGGGTCACCCAGAGTGGGGTGGCTGGAAGTTTTGATGCTGTTTGCTGGGTTGGAAGAGTCTTGCTGCAGTTCCGCACCAAGAGAGAAGCAGAAAATGTAGTTACTGGACAACTTTTCTCTATAGAGCATTGAACCCCACCGACTTCCTGAAACTTGAAAATCTCATACATGTCTGCCAAGCAATAGCTTTTTTGCACTATTTCTGACGGGCTTATTGATTTATCTTTTTCATTGCTACTTTTTTTTTTTTTAGAATTTGGGCTTCAGTGAAGGGATTTGGCTATGTGTAATAATTTTCTAACAAAATTAATGCTGCTGGTTAGGGCAAGGTGCAGGACCTACGCTGTCATTCTGTTGCACAAGAAGAAAATCACTTTTAAGTGAGGTGCATGAGGTGACAGAGGAATAAGAATTATATGTGATGTAAAAATCACTGTAATATGAAGAGAAATTCTAGTCCTTTTAAAGCAGCTTTAATTGGGGGTTTCAGACAGTCCTACAGCATGGTAGATATGAAATTGGTGTGCAGTTTAAAATCCGCTATAATCTTTATCCCAGAAAATAAGTTCTTGCATATGATGAAAATTTCAGCTTCTAAGTAGCCATTATATAATGTAATGCATTATTTTACACCTTTGAATTATAATATTAACTGCTATTTTATAGCTAAATATGACTTTACATCTTAAAGACTACGTGTTATGTCTCTTAGTGGATATAGCTGTCTGAGTATTGAGGACATCTAACTGCGACATAGATGATGAAGGTTAAACCCTTAAAGGTTTCACTGAATTAACAGCTTCAATACCATCAATAATATGTTTATAATTATGGGTTTCAGCCCCATTACCTGTTTCTATCAATCCTGTTGAGCAAAGGAGAGCTGTAATATCATGAGCGTCATAGAGAATCTTAGAATTGTTTTGGTTGGAAAAGACCTTTAAAATTGTCAAGTCCCACCATTAACCCAACACTGCCAATCCTACCACCAAACTACGTCACTCAGCACCTCAACTATACGTCTTTTAAATTCCTCAAGGGATGGGGATTCCATCACCTCCCTGGGCAGCCTGTTGCAGGGCTTTACAACCTTTTCAGTGAAGAAGTCTTTCCCCATGTCCAACTTAAACTTCTCTGGCACAACTTGAGGCTGTTTCCTCTTATCCTATCAATGTTATCTGTATTCGTCAAATAATGGGCATATGAAAGAGTTGGGGTTAGTAAGCTGTTTGCCTTCCACAAATGAGACAACCTGGGTGGTTGTTAAAGGAATTTCAAGGAGATGGGTGCCTTGTTAAGGCTCTGCCCTAATAAAGCACTCCTGGTTTCCAGCACCTTCCCTTTTTCCTGTAACTATGAACAGATGTTGGATTCCCTGGTAAAGTGGTCTGGGGGGAGTAAAGGACTTTAATTTAAACTTTTTTGCTCTTTAAGCTATTGCAAATCAGATCTTCATATAAGTGATGATTTTAAGATGTTCATTTTCACAAGCAGCAGATATTTAGTCTTGCATGCTCCAGGTGGGTTTGCTGCTGGCATCACTTCTGAGATTATGGATAAAACAAGGACAAATAGCTATAAAATTCCAAGACCTTATTGAATAATTTTGTGTTTTCCTTCCCAAGGACCTTTTTACCTTATTTTTGTTGCTGCTTTTTATGGCTGGAAAAGCTTCTTCAAGCATCTGAGATGGGCTCACAGTAAGAAGAACAATCTTGCAGGGAAGGATCTCCTCCACCACAGGTTTAATTTCATGATGTGCATTGGCAGGTGACTGCACAGGGATTCTACTCTGATAGGCATGTTCTTGGTACAAACTGACCTAAAACAATACAATTGTCTATAGAAGATTCACTTAACTGAAGGTGCCTTTATATTAGATTATCGGCTTAAAGATTTGGACAAAGGAAACTAACTGGAAGCAGATACGAGGAACAGATGTGTGTAGTGGGAATCTTTAAAAAAAATAGTTGTGTTTTTTTTTTTAAATAAGCTTTAGGTATCTTTTAAAGTCATTGTAGAGCATTTATGGACTTTTGTTGCCACTCTTCTTCTGTTGCAGCCTATGTCAGTATGCAAAACTGTTGAATATAGGGTGAGCAGTGTTGGTAACTGGTTTTATTTATAGCTCAGGACTAATAATTTCAGTGCACCATGATGTTGAGCTTTTCAAAGCTGTCTTTATGGAAGCTTTGGGCACTAATAATGAAAAACTGTTGCAGTACATTTCCTGGGGAAGGTTGAGGGTTTGCAAATACTGAGAGTATTTTCTGAAAGAAAATGCCAAAGCAGGGTGACCCAGAGCAGGGTCTGTATGTACCCCAGGAAACCATTGGCCACCTTGGCCATGGGGACACACTGCTGGATCTTAGGGAACTTCCTGGCCAATGACAATGGTGGACAGGTATCTTCTTGGCATGTTTGCTCCCTGTTGGGCATCAACTGTCCCCAACACTGGCCCTGACCTTCAAGCAGTCGCACATCAGCCTTTCCAGGGGAGTTTATAATCATATCCTGACACAGTGTGGGGCTGACGAGAGTGAGGACAGACACCAGTAAATGTCTCTGTACACAGCTCTGCTGTGAGCTTTTGATGTTATCTTCTGTTGTCTATGGATATTTACACTGGCCTGAAACAAAATCAAACTGCTGCTGGTTAAGACATCTTCACAACTGTGTGTGACACCAAGGCATTTCTGAAACAACACTTTCCTTAAGCAGAAATCAAGGCAGATGGTGAAAGCAAGTGACCTACAAAATATAACAAGTTTGCTCCCCAGAAATGTACGGTACAAATAAATGTACTGTCACCTAAAAATCCTGAGATGGCGTTTCTGACAAAGTGATGATCGTTCAATGAAGTCAAAGTTCGGGTAAGGCCAGGAAGGAATTTTGCATCCTGTATATACACACTGGTGATCAAACTGAATATAGTTATTTCAGCCTGCTGTTTCTTCCTCCCTGTAAGTTTGATTTGGTTTATCTAGTTATGTTTTATCTGTGAATGAAGTTATTGCAGCAGACCTGCTAAAACAGTCTGTCTGTCTGAAGAGCTTGGTGTCTTGTAGAAAAGAACCCTGGGTTGTAGTGGGTTTATTTCGCTGAAAACAGGGCCCAACAACTTCCACTCTAAATAATGTGCTACTCTTTTGATCTGTCTGGTGATCTTGTTATCTATCTAGTCGGCTTTGGAATAGTCCGTCACATATGTACCCTTATGTGTTTGGATATAAGTTAGCTTTTTAGCCTCCTCTTGCAGAATCTCATCCATCACTCTGGTCATCCCAGTAACCCAGCTCCTCCATGCTGGCAATAAGCAATTGTTCTTACCTGAACCACTTCCCCATCCTGCTCAAAGCCCTGGACAGTTATCTCAGCACCAACAAGGCACATGTGTCAGGAGCTCCTCAGCCTGCCCAGCCGCTGAAGACATGAGGGGACAACAGCACCTGCAGCTTAATCCCTCCCTGGCCCCCCAAGCACTTTGTGCACGAACAGTGAGGTCTTTAATAAATCTCTCGGTTCTCTTCAGGGCTGGAGGTCACTACAGAGGAGCTGGTCTTGTCTTGTGGTACCCACCAAAGCAGGGCTTTGCAGTTAAAGATCACTACCTTGAGCAAAGCAATCTTGAGGCAAATAGGCTCTGAAGTGGAAACGTGAAAAGTAAAGCCACCTAAATCATGGCAGGATTAGATTGTGATGGTTTAAGACAGCTTTATTTTAGTATGGAAACCCTACAAGATTCCAAGATTCAACATGCTTGAAGTTCTGCTTGTCTTCATAGTTAAGATAAGCTGTCCAACACACAGGCATGCACAGAAATTGTACTCTTTTCAGATGCTTCTGTATACAAAAAAATAATGATGGCATTTTGGAAATGCTAAGTGCTCTTCTTTGGGTTGGCTCTATTCGCTGATCAGCTGGGAGAGCAGAGGGGCTTTTGTAGCCTTCATGTCCTGCAGGGTCTCCAGGCGTGGGTTTCTGGCCCGTCATGCATGGTCTGGGATTCGTCTGGCGACTACAAAAATACACAAGCAATCTGTCATGAAATGCCGTTAGATCACCTTGCCTGGCTTTCCACTATGTGTGAAATGCCACCCAGGGACACTTAGGTCTGTACCTTGTGTTTTGACAAAAGTTGTCCTCTGGCAAATGTGAGCGAAGAGGGGGAAGGCCCTCTATCATCTTAGCAATTAGCTTGGCCTCAGTTAAACTTCTCGCAGGTGAAGGACAGGCCTTTTCCTGCAGCCTTGGAGGCTACAGGCACCTGGTATTTCCACTTTGCTGGTGCTTAATGTGTTGTAACCCAGTTGCTTTAGCTTTGGTGGACTCATGTAGCTGAGACCCTTCACAGTGGTGTATTCCCTGCTGTCTGTCAGCCACTGTGGTCTTCCCTCTATGGTTATTCCAGTTCTTCAACACACATCTTACAAGCCAGCTACTGGAATTGTAAGCTTTTATCAGTGCTATTTAGACGTAAAATTCCCTTTGTGCTCTCACTATTTTTAGATTTTATCAGCAAGAGTTGCTTTTTCAGAGGATGATACAGAGGAGGGATGAACAGTTCATTTTCACACATACTGTTTTGTTTTATGAATATTTCAAATGGCCTGGCTTTCCTTGCAAGGATGGCTTGTTTCTGTAGTCTTTCAGGTGTACATTTTAATGGATAAATTCTTTGCTTTATAAGAAAAAAATCAGAATATTTTTTTAATGACTTAGCACAGTAAGCTAACTACACATTAAGGAGAAATAATTTTATAAAATATTTACTCTAAATGAAGGAGGAAGTTCCTGACTTAATGTTTTCCATAACTTAATGTGTTTTAGAAACAAAAAACTGTGGCATTAGTAGCTTTAAACCCGAATGGCACTGCTGAGGCAATTACTCCAGAGCTAAGCAAGGGCTCTTGTAGTGAGTGAATTTGAGGTAAAAGCAAGAAGTGAATGTCCCATTTTTATGTTGTTTCACTTATTGTAGAGTGCTGTGACAAAGAGATTGGAGATCTGAAGACAGACCTTAAGGAGCTACAAAATTCCTATGGTCCTTTGTGATTTCCCTGATCTGAAGAGAGGTGGCCTTCTGTTAATTTTCCAGATATTACTATTCACAGTTTTTACCAAGAAAGATGATACCTTTGAGAACGCATGCAGAAGACTGTTAATTTAGTAATTTCTTAAATCCAAAGGCAGAGACTTTACAGAATCCCAGCATGGTAGAGGCTGGAAGGGACCTCTGGAGATCCCCTAGTTCAACACCCCTAACAAAGCAGAGTCACCCAGAGCAGGTTGCCTGGGATCACATTGTCCAGGTGGGTTTGGAATCTCTCCAGAGGAGACTCCACAGCCTCTAAGGGCAGCCTGAGCCAGGCTCTGGCACCCTAGCAGCAAAGAACGTTTTCTTCCTGTTCAGATGGAACCTCCTGGGTTCTACTTTGTGACAGTTGCCCCTTGTCCTATTGCTGGGCACCACTGAGAACAGTCTGGCTCCATCCTCTTGATCTCTGCCCTTTAGATCTGTGTTCTCTTCCCTAGGCTAAACACCCCCAGGTCTCTCAGCCTCCCCTTGGCACAGAGATGCTCCAGTCAGTCTCCAAATTAGGTGCTGTCATGACAGCAGCTCACTCTGGCAAGGCACAACTCCAGTCACTGCTGGTTTTATTTAAATTAGTGGAAGTTGTCATCCAGAGAATGGTTGGCAGCTGGTAAAATTCCTGCTGCTGATTTGTGATTTACCCAGGTTGTGTTTAGTGCTGGTCACACCACAGATTGAGATTGCTGGGGAAGACTGGCCATATGCACAAAATCACTGTGTTGCACTGGTTTTCCTCTACTCTTCTTGCTTGTGTGCCCTTTGCCTCCTTCTTCAGGCTGGTACCTTCTGTGCTCATACCCAGCTTTCTCTCTTCTACCACCCTGGTTTCTCTTTGGATAGAGAGTATCATACTGATCCATCTCCAAACCTTTAAAACAAAGGGGGATGTGAAAGGAGACAGTGCAGGTTCTGCCTCATGGTCAACTTAATCATTCTCCCAAAAGGCCTTTTTTCCAGCTGAAAAGCATTTCAGGTCTCTAGCTGTGCATTTTCTGTGTCTAGCACAAATGTGGTAGCCTGGTATGGGGCTTCTGGAAGCAAGTCTGATGCAAAAATGAGCATCCCACAGACATTCCTTTGTAGCCTCATTCCTTGTTAATAATGAGGGTGTGTAATATTTCAGGGAAGCGACAGGCAAATCATTTCCATCTCTACTTGTCACTTGTTCCTGATAAATCAACTTCATCCATCTTAAATTTGCCTTTAAAAGCCTTCATTTTCAGCTTACCTCCTGTAGTTGTTCCTCAGTTGCTTCCCTGGATGTCCTTTTTGTCTCTCTTCCAATTTTCTGAATGCCTTTTGTCCAGATTTCTCCTTTGTGACCAAGTGTCCTCTTAAGCCTCGGTCACCTGAATAACTGAAACCTCTTCAGGTTCTTTCCAGAATTGTTCATCTTGTTCAAGTGGTCTGAAAAGTCAGTCATCGTTATTGTATTCCAGGTAAGGATGCATATAGGTTCTCTATTCTTATATACGTTTTAATGCTTTTACCTTTGGGCTTCTCACAGCATCCTCTTTTTCTTTGTGAAAGATTTGGGCTACAGTCAAACCCTGGGCAGTGAAATTTGTTGCCTGAATATAACTCTGTGGAGTTGTAGCCTACAGAATCACCGAATGTCTTTGGTTGGAAGGGACCTCCAAGATCATCTAGTCCAACCTTCAACCCAGCACTGCAAGCCCACCATTAAACCATCTCCCTAAGCACTAGGTCCACATGCCATTTAAATGCCTCCAGGGATGGCGACAGCAACACTGCCCTGGACAGACCATTCCAATGTTTGGTAACACTTCCAGTGAAGAAATGTTTCCTAATGTCCAGCCTAAACCTCCTTTCATGCAGCTTTCATTCATTCCCTCTGGTCCTGTCACACATCACCAGGGAGAAGAGGCTGTCCTCCTCCTCGCTCTGACCTCCTTTCAGGTAGTTGTAGAGTGATAAGGTCTCCCCTCAGCCTCCCCTTTTCCAGATCTCTAAGCCACTCCTCGCAGGACCTGTGCTCTAGGCCCTTCATGAGCCTCATTGCCCTTTTCTGGACATGTTCCAGCACTTCTGTGTCCTCCTTATAGGGAGGAGTGCAGAACTGAACACACTGTTGAAGGTGTGGCCTCACCAGTGCTGAGTACAGGGGGATGATCACCTCCCTATTCCAGCTGGCCACAGTGTTTCTAATACAAGCCAGGATGACATTGGCCTTCTTGGCCACCTGCATGCACTGCTGACTTTTATTTAGTTGACTGTTAATCAATACCTCCAGGTCCTTTTCCAGCTTGCAGTTTTCCAGCCACACATGCCCAAGTCTGTAGCTTGCCGTGGGGTAGTTATGACCCAAGTGAAGAACTGGGCACTTGACCTTGAAGACCATGCAATTAACCTTGGCCCACTGATCTAACCTGTCTAGGTCCTGCTGTAGAGCTTCCCTACCCTCTAGGCAGATC
>JANHFX010004688.1:0-19627 GCA_027560015.1 Chloroceryle amazona
AGAAAGAAAGAAAGAAAGAAAGAAAGAAAGAAAGAAAGAAAGAAAGAAAGAAAGAAAGAAAGAAAGAAAGAAAGACTTACTTTTGTTTTTAAGGAAGACTAGTCTACCTAGTGTACAATGGTTATCGATCAAGATGTGCTTGAAATGTGTTTGGCACAAAAGTTCAACATTCACTCACAGATGCTGCCACCTAGAGTCCAAGATTATGACACTATGAGAGCAAGGATACTAGAATCAAGCAAAATTATTATTTGTGTGGTTATTTTAAGAAATAGAGCAAGGAGAAGGTGTTGCTGTTCAGGGCAGAATATAGCACAAAAAGGTGAAAAAGCAGACAAGCAAGCTTAAACTTGACCTTTTTAAGGCTCTTCCTTACAAAAATCTGTAATGGACAAAAACAGATCTTGGACTGAAAGGTCAAATGGTGGGACTTAACATTAGAAGGCAAGTCGGGGCTGCTATTCTGTACATTTATCAGAACACTTAAAAAAAAACTTATTTCCTGTTCATTTTCCAGGTATGCAAAATAATGGTCAGCAGATAAAGAGATGTCCTAGTTGAGCAGCCTTGCCTTCAATTTTGATGAAAAAGCCTGCCAGTTTCCAAGAAAAGTCTTAAAGTACATTTAAGCTTTTGTCTCTCCACAAGTAGAATACTGCAGAAGACAAGATATCCCCATGAGGCAGCCTAACTGGAAATCCAGGGCAGCCTAGAAAATGAGCTGTCCTGCTATGCTTTAGAAATTGCAAACAGCAGCAAACTCAGTTTCTCAGCTAACCTGAAGAAGCTGGCAGCATTTGCTACAAGATGCCTAATTCAGTGCCTGGACTCTCACACCATGTGTAATTTGTTTAGAAATGAGCTATGAACTTGGATCTCAATTTGCACAACAGGATATGGTTTGATTAAATATGTCTGGATGCATTTGTAATGGGATTATGGATTTCAATTAGGAGTAAGCAACAAGCATTACAAGGTAATACTTTTTCATGTATGTTTTAACAAGCTGAATAGGGGCAAGAAATAGCAATATGATTGAAAAGTTTCCCATTTCTTTCTCCCTTCCACCACATTGTTACTGCTTATTCTTCACATTCAAGTACTGTTTTATTCCAACTTCACCTTATTGTTCTTTCTTTTCTCTTTGACAGCCAGTTGTCAAAGTGAGGGCTTCTAGTTCCACTGAGCTTTGAAAGTGGCCATGCTCTCAGTAACAGGAAGATCTGCAACTCTTCTGCCTGCTAGTGGGAGAGAGTGAATACATTTTTACTATATTTGACTGCTGAGCCAGAAGGGTTAAGGCAATTGTTTCCATGCTGTTGGTAGGGGAACTGTTTGACTGAACTAACCACCACTCACTTCCCATGGCTTATGTCTATGCTGAATGGTGGAGAACATGCTTGAGAAGACAGCATCTGTTCACTGAGCCCCACAATCCTCACAGCTGGTGGTAGCTGAAGAAGAGTCAGCTCCTGACACTTCCTGCTCAAGAGCTGATTAAGCCTCACTTACACCTACTCTGTCAGACTGCATTTAAAAAGTCTTTTTCCAGAATCATACACACTAGGACTCTCTCTTCTCCAGGACTGGTTGGACTGTTTTTGTCCCTTTGTGTAAAATAGAGGGTTCACAGCATGGGTTGTGGTCAGCTGTCTTCTAATGAGTGGATTCAAACTTCTGTTGCCTGCAGGAGAGAGAGTCTACTGCCCCAGAGACATGTGCCAAACTACAACTTGCAACCATGCAGCTAAATTTCCTTTCCACCAAACAGGATGGCCTTATTCAAAATGGAAACACTCCCTGGCCAGTACTGCACTCCAGCCTACGTCCAGGAAGTCTGAGAAGCTGTTACCTGGTATGTGCCAAAATCACGTTAGCAAAAGTGTTACCAGTGCTGGACTTTGCTTGCACTCTGCCATGGTCTTGAATAGTTCTGCATCCTCAGAGAGCAGGAATATAATACAGTGGTGAAAGGAGGTATGCAACTGTTTCTAAATAGGATGCTGGGCCTTTGATACAAAATACTGTTTGTTAACAGTGGTTTAACTGCCCTGATTCCTCCTGTGAAAATATAGTAACACTAAATGGAGAAGGTGAGAACAAGGCAAAACAGCTTATTCAGCCTGTTTTCTTCTATGAGCTTTTTACTGAACCATTACTGATAGAAATAATAATCTCTTGTGACAGGCAAGAGAGTAAGTTTCTAACATGAGTTTTACAGGCATGCTATCAGAAAATCCATTTAGTCCCATACAGTATACCCCAGGAGTTGCAAGCAATGGGACAAGGAGAGTAGGTGTTTATGTTAATAAACTGTCAACAATTTACCCAATACATTCCTTGTGGGAACTGGTTTAAGATGGGATGTCAGAGATAGCAGCTATTCCTTTATCCTTCTCCATTCCTCCTAATCTCTTGAAAAATTAAGCTCCTTAAGAGTGGTAAATGTAATAAATCATACAGGTTGATATATAAAAATGTATATACTTATACTGCTGACAAAAACGATATTGCCACTGCCATTTCAGACAGTCACATCCCACTTTGAGGGGCATGTAAGCCCTGAAGTGCAACAGACATGTCTGCTCAGTTATGTTGCTTACCTGAAGCACACATCTAACTGAATAATGTGCTTCCTTACAAAGTGTATAAATTCCCACAAGGAACTTTAAAGGACACAGCAGAGTCCTACTTTAGCAGACTCTTCATTCTAAATAATAGGCACCCCAGAGAATGGAGAGGATACAAACTGAATAAAAAAAAAACCACTTTGACAGGGCAATGATTAATGCAGGTATCTGGGTAGAGTTATCTTTTTTTTCCTCATCTATTTTTGGGGTGGTTGGTGATGTTTATTATTATATAGACAGCTGGCCTATTCATGGCATAATCACTCGATGAATTGCACACTCTCAGACTATTCCAACCTACAGAACCAGTCTGTATAAATTTGCACTATACTGGAAAACTCCGTTTGCATACACTGCCAATACACTGGCACAAACAGTATGGAAATGACTCACGGACAACACACTAGCTATAGTTTTGCCAAATGGGGCAATGGATTGGCAATTTTGTTGCATCTGCCATAATATTCAGGCCAGATTTGTCTTCTGCAAAGGAAGGCAAACAGTCTTCTAGACCAGATGAATTTAAAAGGAATTTGACAAGTGGCTGAATATGAGCCAGCAGTGTGCCCAGGTGGCCAAGAAATCCAATAGCATCCTAGCTTGTATTAGAAATGGTGTGACCAGCAGAAGTAGGGTGGTGATTGTCCCCTGTACTCAGCACTGGTAAGGCTACACCTTGAGTATTCTGTCCAGTTTTGGTCACCTCAATACAAGAGAGATATTGAGGTGCTGGAGTGAGTGCAGAGGAGGGCAACGAAGCCGGTGAAGGGCCTGGAGAATAAATCTTATGAAGAGCAATTGAAGGAGCTGGGACTGTTTAGTCTGAGGAAGAGGAGGCTAAGGGGAGACCTCATCACTCTCTACAGCTACCTGAAAGGACACTGTAGAGAGGTTGGTGCTGGTCTCTTCTCACAGGTAATAAGTGATCGAACAAGGGAGAATGGTTTCAAACTACAACAGGGTAGGTTTAGACTGGACATTAGGAAAAAATTTTTCACAGAAAGAGTAGTCAGACACAGGAATTGGCTGCCCAGGGTGGTGGTTGAATCACCACCCCTGGATGTGTTTAAGGGTCATTTGGATGTGGTGTTGGGGGATATGGTGTAGGGGAGAACTTGTAGAGTAGGGTTGATAGTTGGACTCGATGATCCCAAGGGTCTTTTCCAACCTGAATGATTCTGTGAATTATGACAAATTCTGCCCATTCACTCCATTCACATATTTATTTTCAGTAGTTACGGTATGTTCAACACTACTTCATTTATGTTCTGTAGAATAAGGGAAGATGCAGTGCCTCTTTGCACCAGTGCTCTTGGATAGCTATTACCAACCCATGGAATTAAGCAGCCTACTAAGATAAAACTCCTCTTCTACAACAATAGCACAAAAATATGCAGTGTTTAGCTGGGACTAATCACCTAGTGTCTTGTTAATCTTTATTTGATGGAGTCCCAGTCTGAGTGTACATTTCATCCTTGAAATGTACAGAAGTAGTACTGGGGAAAAAAGTTGGGAGTTTAGAGTATACATAGAGAAGTGGAGACCAACCAAGGAAATGGCAAGAAAAAATGAGACACGGAGGTAACATTTCCAAAGTCTCACAGCATATTCACATGAGGAACTACCATTAACTGTGGCAGGAAGGAACTAACCATATCCCAGAAATATCTATGATTACTTGAGTGAATGAGAGAATGGGGTGACAAAGGGGTTATGAGTTGCAGTGACATGAGATTAACTTATCCTGAAAATCAGTCCATAGGGGAAATAAATTTTAAAAGAAATGCTTCTGAAAAGCAGCCACCCATATGTCATTTTCCAGGCTCATAAAGCACATGATGTTAGATGTACTTTAGACACAATTGTCACAGGCCATAACCAAAACAAGTTTCAGTTAAATATAGGGTTGTTATTATTAGATCAGACAATATCACTGAAGGCATTTCCTTCAGAGGGTATTTCCCTTATGTGTGAAATTGAAACCTGACCTGCAGATCCTCCATTCTGCCTAAACTCCTGACCTCCCTTTAGCCAATGAGCCATGAGAAAGATGTCAAAGTCTCACAGATGAGAAGTAAGTCTGAGTGTCTGATATGTAGTATGGCCAGCAAGTTCAGAGGAACTCAAGAAAGAAGCAGGCTGACATAGGATGCTTTAAATGGCCTGTGTGATGTTCCATTTAGTTGAAGCTAAGCTGTCTGATTTAGCACTGACACACCACTGGGGAAAGATGAGAAGCAGCAGAACCAGTGATACAGTTTTGAAAGAAACTCCTCTTATACTCCATTTCCTCTTCATCCTCTCAGTGCCCTCCCCTCCATTTCCTAAGATTTTAATTTATATTGCAATACTATTAATAACACATGCTCCATATTCAACCATTTTCTCCAGAGTTAGAAGTAAGAAACAGGGAAGTGTAAATATGATGAGGTTCATGCAGTGATAGGATTAACATGTAAAATCCAAAAGGTAGCTCCCTGGGAGAATTAAATGCCTGCTGTCATGAGCAGTAGTAAATTCTTTCACATGCATATAAGCTTTAATGTTTTAAATTGGAGTACATTGAAGTTTTAGGTGAGGGGTTTGGGGGTTGTTGGAAGGGTTGGGGGTTTTTGTTTGTTTAAATAAAATAGAAGATATTTCTAAGATTGCATACTGGAAGGAGTAGTCATTTTCCTTTATCTTACAGGATCACAGAAGAGAGTATCAGGTCTGTGTTCCCAGTAACTCTTGCCTGCTCCCACTGAGCAATGTCAGTGCTGCCATATTCCATGTGGCAGTAGAATCAAGTGCTTTAGAAACTCAGATGGCCCATACTTATTTCAGCGCACCATATTTTAGTGCTGTTCTAGATAACCAATTTAGTCTAGAATTCCCTGTGTGGTTAAAAGCTGTTGCTGTTCTTGTCCTTTTCACCAGCAGCTGAAATCTGCTAATCCAACAACCACTGTGGTGTGTTTGCCTGGACACACACTGGGGGTTTTCAGCAGTTAGTTAGTTAGGAATTTACCCTTGATTCAGTGAAGCTGAAAGATGTCCGACTTTCAGTTATTATAGTGAGGTAGAAAGCATTTTTCATGGGTTTGGAAAGCAACTTCAGTGGAATTCAGCAGCATATAAAAGAAAATATTGCTGTGTTTTCTTCCAAAAGATAATTAATACATTATCTGCATGAGGACATTTCATGGACATACACTCCTTCTGCAGCCTGCCCTCAAGGAAAGGTCTTCACTGCCCATGCAGCTAGAAAAGCAAAGGCAAATCTTACTCTGAGTTTACAGAGTCATTTACTCCCTAGTAAGTCTATACTTGTAGGACTGTGCCTAATGTGGGCATGGGTGTGCATATTTAAACTAAGAACAAAAAGGGCTGTTTTCTATAAATATGTCCTCATTATAACATCTTAATTGCTCTTTATTTCATATGCCAGCTACATGCAAAGGCTACAATATTTTAGCACACCTTTTCTTCATATTCATCTTTGTTTTGATTCTTCAGCAGAGGACTGGAGAACAGTAGAACCATGTTAGTGTCTTTTGGACTTGCCATAAGGGGAACGGAGATGATCAGTATAATATTCTTGATAGGCACTCTGTCAAGAACTGAAATAAATAAAAAAAGATGACCAACTTTCTTCTCTAGGCCAGCTGTGCCCACTCAACACTCACAGCTTTACTAATGCTGACAATGTTGTGGTAACAGGAAACAGCACTTAGATGCAGAGCATCGCTTATAGTCCCACTGGCAACAAGGACAAAATACATTGTTGCAGGAATTACAAATTCTGACTTTCAATCCAAAGGAACTTCTATAACAAATCTCGCATTTTAAAAGATTTAATAAAATTTTCTTCTATTCTTTAGAGATATAAATCTTTCCATAATAACCATGTATGATTTTGGTAAACATATGTGGTCTCTGTTTTCACTTTTTTTTTCCTTTTATACGATGTCAGTCCATTTGACTTGGCAACCATATTACCCACCTCCAAAGCCATTCTACTAAGGCAGCTGGTTAGCCATGGAACGCATAAGAAAAATAAATCAGCAAACAAAAGCCCAGAAGGGAATATGTAAAGCTGTACTATCACTGTTGAGCTTCAGCTACTCCAATTCCTTGGATTTTAAGTTATAGCTTTCCTCCAGGCAAAAAATCAGGAGTAAAATAGTGGAATTTATTTATAAATCATCCACCCTGCTATCAGTTGCATGTAACAAACCATGCCTTTGATTTCTGTACACTATGCTTTCCAGTCTTTTAAAAGGTTATTGCCTCAGCTACCTGCAAGCTGCATTCTTGTCATGTAATCTATACATCTCACAGCCCCCTTTAGAATAATCAAGAGCTTTATAAAAGCACATTTAATCCATTGGCACACATATTTTGTTTCATTAGGTATTTTGTTCTTCAAGCCATGAGGTTTTTTTATGATATGGAACTAGAGTGCCTGCCTTCAGGGTCCTAATTCATTAAACAAAATTTGTCACAAGAAGAGGAAAAACAGTTTAAAGAAGTCATAGCTGATTTCTGAAATTTCAAAGCAGCATCAAACATATCTGGGTTTGTTATAGTGCACTTGAACTGAAATATTGGATTTTCCCTCTACAACTAGGCTTCTGTGAAATCCACTTCACTTTTTTCTCCATTTTTAAAAATGCCATTTCCTGAGATGTTTTTTGCCTCCACATATATCTCCTTTTCCAACAGAAAAAAAAAAAGTTGCTACCAACACTACAGGAAATCTTGTGTTGTTTTGACAAGCTTTTCCTATCGCTACATGGTGAGGCAGCTGTAGATAAAGAGTAACACAGAAAAAAGAAACAGTGAGGACCTTGCAACCTCTCTTCACTGAAGATGGCCTATGCCAGATTTGGCTTGTGTAAAAAAACTGTAAAATGTCACAAATGCCCCTGCTATCTTCCAGATGGGCAAGAAAGAAGATCTGAGGAATTACAGGATAGTCAGCCTCAGCTCAAACCCTGCATAGGTGGTGGAGCAACTACTCATGGAGGTCTCTTCCAACCTCAACCAATCTGTGATACTGTGAAGACAACTGCCACTGAGATGGCAGAAGCTGTCTTTAAAAAGCATTCTGGAGTTCCTCTGCTGCTTCCTGTTTTAGAGTCCAGAAGCATGAATTTCATGTTATCTGGCATCTTACTTAAACCTTAACTACATGACTTCAAAATTTTTATTCTTGGAACATCAACTTCTTATAACTCCAACGTCCATAGCTTCTGAGAAAAAGTAAGGAGTGAACCACAACAACTGTAAACCAAGAAGGCAAATAAAGAGATAAAATATATTCCTTTAATAAAAAGGAGAAAAATACAGATAGAAAGCTAATACTCATAATTTTGGAGCTAAACTTGGATTTTGCTGAACACTAGGGGACCACTACTGCTCACCCAATCATCAAGGAAGTTCCCAGTCATCAAGGAAGTTAACTGCTGAGTCTCTATTTGTGGCTCCTGTTTGTAGCACTCCAGGTCATTGCAATACTGAAATGCCAGTTAAAGAGCAAACAGGAGCCAGAAACAGGCATCTAACACTCTTGTGCGAGACCTTCCCTCAGCAGGTTCCTTCTTCTAAAAGTAAACATGCCCCCCATGTGCCTTCTGGCCACAGCTCACTTAGCTCATGAGCACCATTACCACCACACACTCCTGCCCATGCTGACCTCACAGCAAACTCAAGTAAAATAATAAGGAATTTCAAAAGATCAGTTACAAGTTAAATGGACATCTCTCATTTTCACCTGGTATGATAGTGAGTGATGAATAATCAAATGGAAGATGTAGTTTCCTTTTTTTCACAGAATGCATTTCAACTGATCTAAGCAGCTTTGTTATGGATTCACATGGCTGAGTAATGGACAAACTTGAATAATTTCCTGTGATACTGCTTTGGAGGCAATACCGGAAGACCAGTGGAAACATCTACCATCTGTAAGTTAGATCTGAGCTTTCAATGTCAGCACAGCTTTGATAAAAAGCCCAAGAGCTTGTTGGCACATTCTCATCTGTGCACATTCCAATTACAAAAGGAAAGATTAATATCATCAACTTCAATCACCTGAAAGTTAGTTGACTACTCCAAAACGAGTAACCTTAAGCCCTATATGTATCAAGGGAATGAATAAGGCACCTCCAGAGGGTAATTCATCTCATCCTAAATCTGGTGTTTTAGACAAGATGAATCTCTGCCTGCAGACCATTCATTTCACTGACTACAAAACTGGGAGTTTAAATTTAGGCAGGTTCCAAGATTATAAGTCAGTTAGGATGAAGGTTGCATAAAAACATGTATTATCTGAACTCTGTTATCAGACATCTAGATAGGCATTTTCATTTGGAATATATGTCCAGAAACACCTAGAAAAGCAGGTTCCATACGACAGGCAGATTCTGGATGCAGATCTTTCAGAATCCAGCACTGTTATTATCTAGACAGTAGTTATTAGTATCTGAAAACATTCTATAGTGCTATATAATACACATGAGCCTTCAGTAAAAAAGCACAATTTTGCAGAATTCTGCTAATGGAGGTTTCAAATATCTGGTCTCAAGACACTGCAACATGAGCAAACATAAATTTTTCAAGGAAAGGAGCTGTTGACAAGGCTGCAATAGTTAGAAAAACTAAACAAAGTGTGAACTCTATTTATGATTTTACTATTTAAAAAGTGTTATCCATTTTAGTATCATCAAGCTTGGAATTATGCATATACAAGACAAGACAATTTTCTAGTTTTCTTATACAGCAAATGCCAAAAGTGTTGATACCACAAGTATATGTCATGAGGGAGGGAATAAGCATATAACAAAACAAAAGAGGGCAAAGGTGGCATGGAAATATTTAGGGACTTGGCTCATAAAGACCTCAGACTGAGGTTGTTAACTTCTCATGTTAAATCAACTGTTGTTAACTTTTCTGTTAAATGGTTGACCATCCCCCCCTAGTCTTTTTGTTACTGCACACTGGCAGAAATTGGAAACTTGACTTCTGCAACATTTTGGGGCCATAATAGGAAATATTTTTCTTCTTGTCCCTGCATATAAAATGGAGATAATGGCTGGGATTCAGCTTGAGGTTAAAAAAGCTGGGAAGTAATTCACTTGCTCAAGTGCAGATATCTAGTGCATACACAATGCTTTCAGCTACTCAAAACATCTGCGTAAGGCTGGTAAATATGACACAAAGCTTGAGGAAGACACATGCTTCTACAGGGAGAACAGCAAGAGAGCAGAGGATATGTCCCACGGAGCCTAAATGACACTAAAGATCTACGTATATGCAACTGAATTCTTCCAAGAGGTAGGTGCCTAAACCCATGGTGCTTCCTTAAGCTCCTATTGCAACCAGTAAAGATCTAATCAGCATAATCAAAGAAGCCAAGAAAGCATCATCTCACTGAGTGGATATTGACAGCTTGATTTAGTTGCCCAACTGTAGACACCTAGTATTATTTCAGATATCATAAGTTATTTAAGACTGATGGCTGCCAGACATGACCACTGTCCTGGAGTGCTGGCTGGAGGCCAGCATGTAGCTCTTTAGTATCTCAAATAGCACTAAGTATCAATAACTGGTCTGGGATCCACTGACTATATTAACTAGATACTATTTTTAGTTGCCTAAGTATGAGAACTTAATACTGTTTGAGATGTCTAAAGGTCTTCCATGCGATTTCCAGAAATGCTAAGGCCTCCTCCCTTAGGCCTTTTGTCATATTTACCAGATCCATGTAGGAAGCATTCTGGATACCTTATGGCTCTTCTTCCCTTTATTTAGGTAGCTGAATCAAGCCCTAGCTCTCCACTGACTACAGAAGTACCTTAGACATCTGGTATATCTAGAGCTACATACACATCTAGATGGCAGATTTAGGTATGTTAATGTCAGACTGAAGACCATGGAGGTTCCTTATCTAATGCTTTAAATTAACTAACTCAAAGCTTGTTAGAAGAGGAAAAAAAGTGCATGAAGTGCTCAGGGCCATTCATTTGAGGGCTTTATCAAGAATGCTATTTTGTTACTAACAAGAAGTGTACAATTTGTACTTGTGTTATGGGAGCCAACCTTATGCACAAAGCTTCAGTTGCACATCCGTGTAATGGCTATCTCTTCCTTAGACAGCACATTCCTCCATTTCCAAAAACTGACTAACGTTTTGCTGTTTTGCACCATCACAGCTATTAGGTACTCTTTTTCCAAAACGAGTTATTATGAGATATATACAGAAAAAAAATCTGCTCTAGGAAATTGCAATCTAGCAAGAAAACAGGAGTCAGCGGGCAGAGACTGGTGGGCACTGGAGGAAGCACAGTGAAACCACAACACAGTTTTGCAACATCAAATGCACTCTGCAGACCAGCAATCTAACTGTGAAGCTCTGGAAAAAAAAATATAATTTCTATGAAAAGTTCTTAGCTGCTAAGTTGATCTAATTTTTTTTTTCCTTATTTTAAAGTCAATTTTCAAAAACTTACTTCAGAAACAAAGACACAGTTAACCAGATTTATTTATTTTTTTTAACGTAGATGGTCTCTAGTTTGTACCAGAAAATCCATCACTCTTGACATGTTTTCCCACTCCAGAATAAAGGGATAGTTGAGATGAAGTCATGACAATTTTTTTCCCTTTTCTTTTGACTTTTAATCCTTCTAGCACCCTACAGTAGCAGTTTCCTCTGTGCTTTTTAATTGGACTGATACTATATTAAAAGAGCGTGAGGTTTCTGTGAGGAAAGAGTTAATCATGTAATATTCAAAATGCTGAGAGGATGTGATGTGGAGAAAACTGAACAGGAGAATCTGTACTAAATGATTTTCTGAAATTCAAAGTTTACGTCAGTCATTAAAAAAAAAAAAAAAGCAGTATGATAATAAATTTATTGTGCAAAAGATCAAAAACTAAGGGTTATTTTTCCTACCTTTAGCTTCAGTGGTTATCATCTGAACACTAAGGAAGAATTTTTTTCTCAAATCTAATATGTTCAGATTCTAATTTAGCAGAAGAATGTTTGGATTTATTTTTATTTCTTTTTTTTTTTCTTCCGGTGTTTGGTTCTAATAGAAAAATTAATTTGCTTCTCAGAATGCATTGGCATTTCATAAAGATCCTTCTGAAAGATACTGGAGATTTTTTTATCCTACCACATCTGTGCTATTTGCAGTGTGTGCAACATGACGGCACCCTCTAACAAAATGACACAGAATGGAATGGATTAATATGTTCAACTAAAATAGAACACAGTTGTTCTGCTTCAGCATGCCTATAATTTCAGAGGTTTCATGCAGGACTGAGTTGGAAGAAAAAAAGCCCATACACAATTCACATTAACCCTGTGAGTACTTTCTCCACAAACACTTTTACTTCTTTGAGCCCATTTAACCAGTTTTGTAGAAAGATGTTAAAATTAACTTTTTCAAATAATTTTATTTTTCAGTTCATAAAAGAAAAGCCAAAGTGTAGGATTGCTCTTAAAAATGCAGATAAATTTTGGTAAGATCAGTCAGGAAATGGATCAGCAAACAGCAAGCAAGAACACAAGTCAGAACCATTCGGGCTACTGCAACTTGGCAAGTTACATACATTAACTGCAGTGTGGGGATTGACCACTGCAAGCTGCGGGCCTGTTGCAGTTGCAACATAAGATACAGCTGTTCCAACTCCAAGTTTACTTTCTTTCAGTTGGAGAGGGTCAGAGCATGTTAATCCACATATATTACAACACTTTTGGACTGTGTCTCTACTCATGGAAGCTGATTTAAATATAGCATGAAGCTATGTAAGTTATTAATTCCATAAAACTGATTTACTAGGTAATTCAGTTTGAGAATACATTTTGAATAATCGTATTAGATCAGATCTTGAAATGTCTTTATCACCTTCAACTTCCTTTATTCACATTTACAATATGAACAGATATTTGAATCATATGAGCTCTGAATCATTTGTGATTATTCATTTTTCCTATAAAAACTCTTAACCCCACTGAAGACCATATATAAGAGAGAGATCTCCTACAGTCATACAGACCCTGGATATTTTAGACATCTGAGGTCTCAGTCTTCACTTAGAAAATTCCAGATGAAAACCACTCCAGTTGCCAGCCTTATAACTTGCATCTTGAGGTAGTTCCAGAACCTCATTGTTCCAGGGGTTTGCACCAATTTTGTCTCTAACTTAATTCTAGCTTTCCCCTATATATCAGTTTTTCTACTTAAAGACTCAGCCATACTTCACACTTTTGAAATCAGACAGGACAGATCTTTCTCATACAATGGAGCTTCCATTCCCCTGTTCTACAGATTTTAGAGTGGGTTTGTTTTTTTTTTCCTTTTTAATTTGGACACTTATAATTGTACATGATTCTTATAACTGGTGGCATTCACTGGCATCGACACTCCCATCTTTACCAAAAATATCTTATGCCAATCACCCTTGCATCGTACTGATCCTTTTCACAAATATTACAGATTTTTAGGCCATACTGATTTTTTGATTGACTAATTCAACTAAAGCACTACAGTGTCACAAACACTAATGCTCATTGATTCAGTCTGGAAATTAGATTATTTCTAATCATCTAGATAAGACTGACTCCAAAACAGCCTGTCAGGAAGAGAGCATGAGGGAACAACCCAATTACTATTCATACTTTGAAATGAGAAACATAATGTAGTCACTTGTGAAGTGATGTGAGAGAAGACAAACCAGCAGTCCAAAATCCCTAGTCTCATCCAGGGCTGAAAGCAGCCTAAGGAGGATGGAAGAGAAAGAGAAACTGCAGTCAAAAGGCTGCTCCCTTGTAACGTGATGGAAGCCACATGGTTCAAAGGGGCAATTTCAGAGGTCATGAGGTGACAGAGAGGCTGGCAGACAGGATTGAAACCTGTTTCCTTACTTCCCATTGAAATTCCCAGTCCCCATGTGAAATAAAGAATGCTATACTTGCATGAAGTACTCTATCATTTTAAGGCAATGGACTTCCAACACCTTTAATACTTGAACCTACACTGTGCCCTGAGCTGGCACCTCTGCTGATGCTTCACTGCCTGCCAAGAATACGGAAAACCTCAGTTCACTGCTTCTTTAGGATGGGATCAATGATACCTGAACTGCAAGATAAAACTATTACAGAGGAAGTATCAAAAAAGCTATTTGAAAAGATATCACCATAATAAAAACATCTGGTTTTCTTTTTATTTGCATGTTTGTTAATATTGTATGTTGAAATTATATTAGAAATAAATCTGTACTTCCCTTCTATATTTAAGTGTTTTTATTTTGTTTCTGTGGTCTTAATTGCTACTCAAATCTTTTCTTTAAAGGGTTTCTCAAAACCCAGTGCAAAGTTTCGCTGTTGTCTTTGATAGTATAAATGCTTGTTTATTTATGCATCAGCATATATTTTATATTGTTTGCAATATTTACAAGTGCTACTGGTTTGCTATGAATAAAATTTTTATATACTACTTCAGTGCTCTGTTTCATGACAGCTCAGTATATCAGAGTAAGATATATTTGATGTTTGCAGTATCTCACTATGAGATGCTGCACTACTACTGATAAATTGGTCTTCTATTTATCATTAATCAAAATATTCAGTTCAATGGCAAAATATGGATATTTACAGTCATTTTTGTTCTTTTCAATTTGTTCTACAAATACATTTGATTTTTAACTGGGCATATGGCTGAAAACCTGCAGAAATGTGCCTCTCTTGTCCTAAATATTCTGTATGATGTTCGAATATCAGGTGAAACAAATGGTGACTCTGAATTCTGTATATTATATTTAACCATTCTTCCAAAAAGATAAAAGGGGGTTTGTCAAACACGTAGTACATCTGGTCTTCTAATCTAAATAGAGAAAACAACCTTGCCAAACAAGGATATAAACTGGACTTATACTTTGAAGCTAAGAAAATTTTGTTAACCTTATACATATACTAAAAAAAATTACCTAAAGCAGTAAATAAACCCAGTTATCTATAAAAATATAATTTTCTGAATGCATGTCTGAACCACATACATAATGTGTATGAACAAGGCAACTGCTGATGCATTTAGTATTCAGTTTTATTTGTGAGATTTTCCACATGCATGTGCTGTTGTGTGCTCTGTACATCTATAAATATTTTCCTCAGGGAAGGCATTATTATGGATATGAACATTCACTGCAAAGGAAGAACCAAATGAACACCCAATCTCTCCTATCTACAGTTAGGTAGATAATCACACTAATTAACTGAAAGTATGGTGTTGCCTAACTAAACCAATTATGTAGAAAAGGCTGCCTGGGGTTGAACTAAGCACCCTCCTGTTAGCATACATCATAGCCACTGCGCAACAGGACAGGAAAAGAGAAACGAGTATCATGAAAAGCAAAACATTATGTTATTTATAACTGTGCATTAAAGAGGGACTATGAAAATGAAAAAAACCAAAACCAACCAAAGCTACCCATGGTACACACAGCCAGGGTAAAAAACCCTTCCATTCTAATATATGTTCAGTATCCAATTATTTTTTTTATAAAGCTTGTGCCAGCTCTTTCAGATAAAAGAAGAGCTTGTTAGGCACCTGTTCCTTCATTAGAGTAATCCCTCTGAATCACCACATCAAAATTGCTACTTATATTTTGTATACCAGGACACTGAAAACCAAATGAGATGTGAGGTAACCTTTTTTGATTGTTAGTAAAAGTAATGAGCAAAACATGATAGCTAAACCTTTCAAATCCACAAATACAGCAATTTGGTAGGAAAAGATGACCAGCAAGTGATGAAGATAATATCATGAAACATGCAGAATGAAAGAAACATTTACAAAACTCTAATTTACACTCCATCCATTTTTCAAACTATTTTGAGACATCCTGTTGGACAAGTATTTACTCAGTTCCACTTGCATCTTTTCTACTTTTTCATCATTGCAGTGGTTACACTGCTGTTTCCTGTCTTTGCAGGTATCTTAACAAAATTCCCCATATCAAAAATGTACAGTCTGGACACAGTCCAGTCTACCAAATAATGACATCTTTATGCTTTATTCTCCTGCTATGTCAGATTATTTCTGTTCACAGATGAACAAGGTGTGGCACTGCTCTTTCTGAGTGAAAGGAAAATATACTATGCATATCAAAATTCCTTTATTTCATTTTTTACACCAAGTAAAATCACAGAATCATTAAGGTTGGAAAAGACCTCCAAGATCATCAAGTCCAACCATCACCTCAATCACCTCATCACTAAACCACATCCTGAAGTGCCAAATCTACACATTTCTTGAACACCTCCAGGGATGGTGACTCTGCCACCGCCCTAGGCAGCCTCTTCCAATGCCTCGCCACTCTTTCAGTATAGAAATTTTTCCAATACTCAATCTAAACCTCCTCTGATACAAGTTCAGCCCATTTCCTCTTGTCCTATCTCTGGTTACTTAGGAGAAGAGAACAACACTCACCTGGCTACAACCTCCTTTCAGGTAATTGTAGAGAGAGATAAAGTCTCCCCTCAGACTCTTCTTTTCCAGAGTAAACAATCCCAGTTGCCTCTGCCATTCTCCATAAGACTTGTTCTCCACACTTCTCACCAGGTTCGTTACCTGCCTCTGGACCCAGTCCATCAACTCAATGTCTTTCCTATACTGTGGCTCCCAAAACTGAACACAATACTCAAGCTGCAGCCTCACCAGTGCTGAGTGCAGGGGCACAATGATCATCTAGCTGCTCCAGCTGGGCACATTATTTTTGATACAGGCCAAGATACCATTTGCCTTCTTGGCCACCTGGGCACACTGCTGACTCATGTTCAGCCAGCAATCCATCAGCACCTGAAGATCGTTTTCTCCAGGCAACTTTCCAGCTATACTTCCCAAAGCCTGTAGTGTTGCCTGGGGTGTTGTGACCCAAGCGCAAGACCTGGCACTTAGTCTTGTTGAACTTCAAACAATTGACTTTGGACCATTGATCCAACCTGTCCAGATCCCTCTGCAGAGCCTTCCTGATCCTGAGCAGATCAACATTCCTGCTCAATACAGTGTCATCTGCAAACTTGCTGAGGAAGCACTCAATCGTCTCATCCAGATCATTGATAAAGATATTGAACAAGACTGGCCCCAAAACTGAGCCCCGGGGAAAATCACTGGTGACTGGTCAGCAATTGAATTTAACTCCATTCACCACAACTCTCTGGGCCTGGCCATCCATCCAGTTTTTAACCCCGTGAAGTGTACATTTTTCAAGCCATGAGCCGCCAGTTTCTCCAGGAGAATGCTGTGGGAGACAGTGTCAAAGGCTTTACTAAAGTACAGGTAGACAACATCCACAGCTCTTCCCACAAGACAGGTCATAGAAGGACATGAGGTTGGTAAAGCAGGACCAGCCCTTCATAAAGCCGTGCTGGCTAAGCCTTTACATTCTCTTCTTTCCTAAATAAATGTTAACAATTTTAGAGAAGATGATCAATGTTTGAAGGGTCTGATCTACAGTAAAGGAGGATGCATCAGGGCCATTGTTGCTGGATCACTAATTACTTCGAACATTCTTTCAATTATTTTTTATTAATTAATCTCTTTTTCAGGATAATTGCTATAATGTGAGAGACACAGATACCATAAAATAGGCAACCCAACTATGTGTGAACACAGAGCTCATAATGGAAAATACAAACCCACAGATTTTTCAGAACTCTAACCTTCTTCCAGGAAGTCTTCTAGAGTTGAAAAGTGAGTTCTCAAAAAATTAAAGGACACTCCTATTAGAAGCATTTGTTCCAGACTATGGAAATACACCTGCCTGGAGTCTTTAGACACATTTATGAAACAGAGCTAGGTGCTTCTTTGAAAATGATAAAACTTGTGTATATATGTGTTGTATTTGTGTCCTGCTCTAAACGTGACTGTGAACCTTTACTGGTCTTTTAGCTAGACGATAATATCTTCAGGGATCTGGAATTAGGAACCATTAGTTAGAACTTTCTGTAACACTTGGCAGGCAGACATGAAACAGTCCAGTTTTTCAAGTTTTGCTTTTTGATAGCTAAAGTATTTCATGAGCAAGTAGGAGTAACCACAGAACTGAAAACCCATTCCTTTAATTCATCCTTTTTCATTAGACTGGTAGAAATTCCAGGTTTCCCAGGAGAATGTCCAGAATAGTGCATATGAACACATATTAGTATGTTCATATGATTTTTTTTATTATGTACTTTATGTCATATAGACATAATTTTTTTTGATTTGTTTTGACAGCATTAATACCTCATCATTTGCTTCTATTGTCCCTAATTAAGACAGGATAATTGGTACTCCCAGAGCGAATCAACGTAATATTGCACATGGCCTTCATAAGAAATTATTTGCTTTGTATTGTGTCAGTGAAATATGGCCACCAATCCATATTAAAATAGTTATATAATGATTTATTTAAACCTTTGCTATAAGCTACAAAAACCTTCACATTTAGTTTATATACCTGCAAGAAGAAAACAAAAACATTTCTGTTACTGCAGCTGCTCTGGAGTCAGTAAACTTTGGACTATTCTAGTAAAACAAATTGTATTAACATTATTTTTAAGCAACATTACTGCATAAAATAGATGCTACTAATGTTAGTTCGGTTAACTGCAAGAGGTTTGCGCATGTACATTAAAGTGAATCAGTTGCTCTATTTTTAACAGAACATTTCACTTAATTTATAAACAGTCTACAAAAAACTGATTTCTACAGAAAAGAAAAATCTTGTTTCTTGAATAACAGGTACAGAAATTTTTTTTAATGCACATGCTGTGCATGTGTACATACATATTGAAAGAAAAGGATCCTTATAAAATCTTTCATTGCAGTCCCAATCCAGAAACTGAAATTTAGAAATAACAATATGCTTCAGATTGTTGTGTGTTTATATGCTTCATGTTTATATGATCAGGAAAAGCTGAACAACAATTTCAGCAGCCTGTCCCACTGCCGAAGGCTCCAGGACTAGAACGCAACAGCTAACTTCAGATGCCTAAGCTAAATGAAATCCTGCCCCTAGTTTCTCATCACAAAGAAAATGATCAGTAAAACTGAAGCTGCATAACTTATCCCACTATCATAGAATCATAGAATGATTTGGGATGCAAGGGACCTTAAAAATCATCTAGTTCCACCCCCCTGCCATGGGTAGGGACACCTCCCACTAGACCATGTTGCTCAAAGCCCCGTCCAACCCGGTCTTGAACGCAGCAAGTGATATGTTTGTCTATAGAAGATGTTTTCACACAGTGACATGTTCATCTATAAACATGCCATTACAATTTACTACGCCAGTATCTTGCAAAGTATTTGTTCACACTATTTAAATGTCAACCAGCGTGACATAAACTACGCCAGAAACAATTTCCCATAACTTTTGTAAGGCAGAGGAAATGGCATCAGTGAAAACAGTGGCTATGCTGGATCTGTATCCACACAAGAATTTTGCCAGAGGGAAATGAGGAAGGAAAATGACACGGACTCAGCAGCATGGCCCACCTTACCCATGGCAGGCAGCTCACAATCTCCTGCTGCTGTTTCACGATGGAGGTGCCGTGTTTTGATGACTGATGCTTGCTCTGCTGACCCTGGGCCAGGGCCACCACCTTGCGCAGTGCTCTGAGCCACTACCACACCCAACTGCATCTCACCTAACAGCTGAAAAGGCCTTTAACTCTTGTGTCATCAACCTCGGATCTAACAGCTAAATAAATTCAGCTCACCGCTTCCTCACTGCCTAATAGCGGTGCCGTTAAACGGCAACACTATTTACCTCACATCCCACTTCCAGGCTTAATTTCACTTCAGTTTTTAGTAACGTCAGCTTCTAACGATGCTTATATTTCCACACGTAGGCCGAAAGCTCAGCATCCACTTCGGACCAAGTTTTATCCCTTTAAAGCACTTATATTTTAAAAAACTCACTTTATCCTTTAACTCTTTATTAACTGGGAGAATCAATAGGAATCT
>JANHFX010004690.1:0-10939 GCA_027560015.1 Chloroceryle amazona
CCCTCAGCTGCTCCTCACCCCCCTTGTGCTCCAGCCCCTTCCCCAGCTCTGTTGTCCTTCTCTGGCCATGCTCCAGCTCCTCAATGTCCTTTTGGGACAATGCCTGCCCTGATCCTGCTGGCCACACAAGTGCTGACAGAAGCCAGGATGCTGGTGGCCTTCTTGGGCACCTGGGCTCATCTTTAGCCAGCTGTTGACCAACCACCTCCCAGGTCCTTTTCTCCTGGGAACCTCAGCCAGGCATCTGCAGAGGAGACCCCACCAGCACCCTGCACACCAGCAAAACCAGCACCTCAGCTGGCTCTTGGGACCAAATGCAACGACCAAGTCATTAACTTCCAGTCACTGTGCCACCCTGTAGCTGCCTCTGCCCCAGCAGCTTTCCCTCTGCTCCCTGCAGGGAGGGACCTGCCCTCTGCACCCACAGCCGGAGCAACACCGACGACCACTGAGATGCAGCAGGATAGAAAAAGTCACCACTTCTCAGCCAGAGGACAATTGAAAATACGATTTCAGTGCTCGTGGCAGAGTTTTAACCACGTTGGACATTTTGACAGCGCTCAGCGGAACTTTGCATACAACGTAATCGGATCAACCAAACTTCAGAAAGCTGCATGGAGGCACTAAAAGTGCAGCTGGCAGCGCCGTGACGCAGCATCCCGCTCCAGATACAGAGCCTGGGGAAGGCAGAGCTCTACCCTTGGGGCTTTTCCACTCCAGAAATGCCCCTCTTTATTTTATCTGACAGACCAGACCTCGCTGCAGCCACCTCAGCCTGTCCACAGCTGCCTTTCCAAAACCCAGCGCAGATGCTTTAGGCAGCAGTCTCCAAGAGTGTCCTTCGTGTGAATTACTTTAATATACTGCCACAAATCCTTGATTTACAGACCTCCCCACCATCACTCTTCCGTGGCGCAGCAGGACGCACTCGGGGCAATTCTGTGTTATGTCCCAATAAAAGTTTCATTGGGCCATAAAAGCTCTAGATTATAAATCCAGCCCGTGCACATCTCTCAGCCGTTTCACTCCCTCTCAATAGCTGTTGGAAAACTGGTTTCCTGCTGGGCTAATTAGTTATGATTGCAGCAGTTCCCTTCCATCTCCCTCAACGGGGCTGATGCGGACGCCGGCGAGATAACGAGCGCTGCCACCCAGGAGAGTGGGGCTGGGAGCCCGGGACTGAGCTGGCATGAGGACGCATCTCCCCACACGGCTTCCAGCGTATTAATTTCAATTAACAGCCGAGGCCCCGCTGCAGCGGGACGCTCAGGAGCTCGGTGGAGGAATGGTCCCCTCTGAAGCAGCAGAGACAAACCCCGCAGGGATCTGGAGCTCTTCTGCGTGGATCTAAACCCACGAGGAACGTTTCTTTTTCGATAACGACGCTGGAAGTTTGGCAAGGAAACGAGCTGCGGAACAAAAGGGCTGCGTTTATCTAGCAAACAGCCATCATATTTTCACCAGTTTCGCATGAAAAACTTAATTTGCATTTGTAATTGCACTTGAGGAAGACTGATCCAAATTCTCATTAAATGCTTTTTTAGTTAAAACGCGTCTTTCTGGCAGGTTTCCAGCTGCAGAGATCTGTTTCCAGCACACGAGATCTGTTATCAGCTCCAGGTGGGCTCCGAGAGTTCCATCCTCCCTGAAGGGACCAAAGCTGGGAGCAGAGGGCAGCGTGGGCAGATGGAGCCAGGGTGCTGGCCCTGCTAACGCGTGCAGTGCTGTAAGGTCAGGGTATAAATAAAACAGCATCAGCCCAGCCCCGGGGATTCACGTTGTACGAAACCACAAATGCTGCCCTCTTCTTCTGCAGGGGTAGTCCCCATGCTCTCCTCACACATCCTTCAGGATGTGATGGAACGATAACCAAATCAAAACTGGCATGAAAAATAGACTAGCTTTGCTCAGTTCTAATTAGAATTGAGCCAGGGTGATAAATGTGTGAGCTGGCTTCCCTGCAGGCAGCACTGCCCAGGGTTCTGCTCTGCCTGAGTGGGAGCTGAGACCCCAGAGCAGAGACCTTCAGCTACAGCCCCCCCACGGCTGTGCCAGGTCTCCCTGTAGAAATGTGTTGGGGTTTTTTTAAGTAGCACCAAAGGAGAAAATTTGCCCATTCCAAACAACTTCCTAAACCCACCCATGTCCAGAGGCCCCTCCACTACTACTTTTTTTGCAATCCTTTCCACATCTAGAGCTCCACTCACAAGGAATTCATGAACAGACTCCCATCTAATTTCCATCCCACTCCAGGTGTCCAAGGCACCCACTCACCAGCCCTTCACTGGGTGCCAGGAGCACTCACCAAGGCCAACAGCCCCTGAGTACATCCCCCGGGCACCCTGGGAGCTGCCCGCTGCCCAAGAGCTTTGCCATACTTACCCAGCTCTACGCAATCTTAAATGAACTGCCGCTTAATACATCGTGAAAGAATCAATATTGAAACCACGACCCGGAGCTTTCTGTGTCTTACCAAGAGGATAAAAGCTACTGGGCACCCAATTCAATTAATCAGTCGCTGATCCCTGCGGATAGAAAACATCCACTAGCACATTGCCTATCGCTCTATTACCTGCACCACCCCCTGCGCCAAACAGGTAATTTAATTTTTCCATGTTATCTATTTCATTTCTCAGATGGCTGAAAGCCAGGGGCTTACAAGAAGGGCTCCAGAAACAACCATTAGTACAAGAAGGGCTCCAGAAACAACCATTAGTACAAGAAGGGCTCCAGAAACAACCATTAGTGCAAGAAGGGCTCCAGAAGTGACCCTTATTTTAACATATTGCAATACACTGAGTGTGATTAAACATGATTAAATCACTCAGAGCAGCATGAAGCTCTGCTGCACAGCACAAGAGGTTTTATTGTGTTTTTTGTCCCCCCCTCCCAGTGAGGCTGGAGCCCCTGACATGGGTATCCCAGTTACTGAGCAGCCGGGAGGAGAGGAGCACCCCTGGCAGCAGCAGCGGGGGGATGCTGGGGAGCCTGGCACTATCCCTGGGCACCGGGGGTTGCTGTGCCAAACCCAGGGACACCAGACAGCACATGGCCACTGGTTGCTCAGCACTCCTCTCACTTCCACGGTGTTTCAGGGGTTTTCTGATGGAGCGACGTCAGCCCCAGCACCTGCCCCAAGCGCAGCCCACCAACCAGCCTCCCCCTGACACGGGTTCACTTACAACGACGTGTTTTTACCTACAACCTTTCTTTTCTACCATAAAAGCATGAAATAGTTAAGGGAAGGTGAAGAGTTAGACACCCAGAGGCCGGCAGCTCGTGGCAAAGCAGTGGTTTCCCACTTCTCCATGCTCCTCTTTCGTGCAGACACAAAACGCAGATTTCTTTCCCCCCCCGTGCTTTGCATAACCCGACGGAGAAATGCATTCCAAAGAAAGCTCAGCCCCAGCTATGTTCTTCCAGCTCAGCTCTGCCTGTCGAACAGTAGATTTCAGGCAATTATGTACATTACTCTGTCATCCATACACGTCAAATATCACCCAAGCATTACTTGTAACAGCTTCAAGCTCTAAATTAACTTATAGGAAGAAATATGTTGCTAAGGTCTCGGTCTTGGATGCTGAATAATACACAGCTCCATTTCTCCCTTTTCCAGGACGCGCTCCAGCAGATGGATGAGTAATTATCCTGCAATAACTTCTGATTCTTTGAGATGAGCTGGCAGCGGGTCAGAATAGCGCCGAGCTACAGCAGACTGCGCCGTTTGCGAAACTTTCTTCCGATGGATACCCCTGGGGCACACGTCCTGCTCGCCTGGGAACCCACAGCTTGCGCTCGAGCTACATCCCGCTCCCGCCAGCGTGGGGACCTGCCCTGTGAGTGAGCAACTGAACGAAAGCTGAGTGTCTGCAGCAGAGGCTGTCTGATCTACACCGAACCTGAGCACTAGCAAAGTATCACCTTGCCAAAGAGTGGGGTTTTGTTGGGGTTTTTTTGTAATAATTTTAAATCTTCCCCTGAGATTGTCTGTCTCAGCTGCTCCATTTCTAAGTATTAAAGTGAGTGGCACAGGGTAAGAATCCCACCAGCTACATCCAGCAAAACTGGCACGAGATCTCACTGCCTGCCTCGGAGAGAAAACCCTTCACACTGACCAGTGGCTCCTAAAATAATGCGAGGCATCTGCTGGCATTAGTCACGGAGGGGAATCATCACATCACCCAGCACAATGTCATTTGCTGAAATGCAGCAGATCCCTAAGAGATGATCCTCAGTCCAATTAATGTTATCATTGCCTTTTCACGCTGCCAGGCTCCTCTTCAGGGAATGTGATACCGCAAAATCGTTGCGTCAGCACTTCCTCCGCGACTCGGATACTAGCCTGCGCTGCTAGTTAAAGAATTCAGCATCTCAGGACAGCTGGAATCTGCTTTTTACCTGAACAGGGTGACTTCTCCCACCGGGAGGAGTTGCTGGAGCCGGCTTTGTGTCTGCCCAGGGGCGTGGGCTGCTGCTGGGCAAAAGCTGGGGACTGCAGGAGCTCTTTAGCTCCCTGATTTTCCCTCTGCTTTGGACTAAGGGGAAAAATACCAATCTTTTCACTTCCAGAGCACTCTGCAAAGATATATTGTTATTTTTCTCCCCCTGTTTTTTTCTTTGCACACGAGGCAGGACCACCACGTACCTCAGAACAGCATAATGTCATTTAAGTAAATTAAACACAAGGCACTGTCAAGTCTTCAGGTGATTGCCAAGCACCGCCAAGCCAAGGATGTGCTGTGCTTCCCAAGGCTGGTGCTGGCCGGGCAAGTAGTCCCTGGTCTCCGAGTGCATCCCAAGCTGCATTGAACAACCACTCTCCAACTGGAATGGCGCCCATTTAATTAACAAAAGGATCTGCAAGAGGATGGTTGCTCGTTGCCAAATGCACAACCACTCATTAGGTCCTCAGAGGAAAAGAATAATTACTCTTGCAATCTATGGGGCAGTCAGAAATATGCCTTTCATCCCCCCGAGATGGGATGGGCAACCGCAGGCTGGCAAGGGGAGCTGCTTACCCTGCCTGGGGCTGAACCCCTCCACGCCTACGCACCGGGCACACTGAGAACCCCCATGGACTTTGCAAACACCCCAGGAAAAAAAGAGCAACCGTGCTACTGGAGTTACTCCAGCAGACGACACAGCGTTTCTGTCTTTGTGGCACAGGGATGAAACCAAGCAACTATGAAAACACACAGTGAAAACAAGAAAAAAAAAACAGCTTATCAGGCAGCAGCAGGTCTGCAGCAGGCAGTTTAGCGATGGGAAAAGCTGCCTTTCAAGTCAGCAGAGCCGGCGGGAGCCCAGCTGTCTCATCCCCACCTGCACACCCATGGGGCCTCTGCCTGGTGGGGAGAGGCAGATGTAGAAAGGTGAGGAAAAACACAGAATAATTTTTTTAAAAGAAAAGGCATTTCAGTTGATCATTTTGGCAAAGCAACTTCTGATTCAAAGACCGGTGCAAGGAATCTCCCTGCTGAGCTCCAGCGCTTGCTGAGCACGCGGGGTGATGCTGCTGTGCCCAGAGCACACACAACCCACTTGGACTTGCAGCAGCGAGACCGACTGCCCAGAAGAGGGGAGAGTCATTGATTGAAGCAGCAGCCTGCAGTACTGTAGCTACACCTGACACTTCACAGCAGACAGCTCTAGAAAGTATATCTAGAAGTACCAAGAGCAGAATTTCCCTTGCCAGCACCACTGCAGGGCACACTCTCCAGCTCTGCCCAGCGTTAGATTTGTCACTCTCATGTTATTTACTGCAGATGGTCCTGGGAAGCAGCCCCAGGCTGGGGCTGTGCCCTGGTGCAGCCCCACAGCAGCACCCAGGGAGCTGGCACCTCCTCCTTCAGGGCTGGCATCAACCAAAACCTAAATCTCCATCCACTGACCTGGCAACTATTTCCTGATGCTGGAGTCATTCTGAGGAAGAGGAGAAAACTGCAATGCCATGAAGAAGGGTCTCTGCACCCAACAGCTCTGTTAAAATTCAGCTTGATTGAAATCACATCGCAGCTTCACCTCCTCTCAGGCACCTGCTCCTTGACCGTGCCAAATTCTTGCCCATATCCCCAGGTCTCAGAAGGGCACTTTTTATCCTAAATGTTTTGCCTTTGGAATTGGCTGGACTGGACGAACGTTACCCCACGCTTGTAAGCCCTGCAAATTCTGAATGCAATGAAAACTCACTATTAGTAATCACTACTCTACAGACCAGGACTGAGGACCAAGAGAGAAAATAGAGGGAATTCTCTAAGTACAGACTTGGCCATAGCCCTGTGCTGCTGAGGCTGAGAAGGGGCATTTTCTACTCGTACTGGGAGAGCTGCCCTGGGAGGGAAGGGGATGGAGCAGGAGGAGTAACTGCAGAGGGGGGAGAAAGATGTTGGAAAAGCTGCTGCCATCACGTTTGATTATTTACTTCAATTAAGCAAAAGAGTTGCAGTTTTATTGGTACTGGGTTTGTACTGAAGACCAAAATCTGGTTTTATTCCAGCAGAACCACAACCGTCAGTGATTCCACAATGAGCAGAGTCAGCACTGCTGGAGCACACACTGCGGCTGGCGGTACAGAGACCTGCTCTCAACCTCTCCAAAGCCTCCCAGAGCCTGGGTTTAGGATCATTTCCTGAAGGATGGAGCTTTGAAACAAACCAGCAACACTGAGAGCTGCTAGAGGAGGTTTAACTGGGATTCTCCTAAACCCAGCCTGCCTCAATCCACCTGCCAGTGGTTTGTGTCAGCCCGACACGGTCCTGATCTCAGCAGATCCCAAAGTCAGCACAGAGACTCCCAGGAAAAAGTGTTTTTTAACCAAGACCACACGCACAGAGACTGCAGACTTCAAACCCACGTACAGATATCCCCACAAACAGCCCAAGCTGCCAGGTCAGCCGCCCGGAGAGATGCCGGCTTCGCTCTGCGCCTCTGGTGCCGCAGCAGGGAGCGGAGAGCGGGCCCAGCAGGCAGCACCCTGCCCACCCAGCCGGCGGCTCATTCAGCATCTGGCAGGGCAGGATTTCAAGGCAGAGTTGGACAGGAGCAGAAGGTGCAGGAAAAGCAGCAGCAAGCGTGCAAATTCCTGCTGGGCACTGGCAGGCAGCTGGAATTTATCTCTGGGGCGGTGAACGGGGAGGAAAAAATGGGATTTGTCTTCCAGCTCCGGCACTGGGAGCTTCCTACCAAGTTGCTCAGGTTGGAAAAGACCTTCAGGATGTGAGTAGCCCCGGGAGTACCAGCGAGGGGCATCTGAGCTTCTACACAGAGTCATCCCTGTTGTTGAGGCCCTTACCCTGCAAGAGGAAGCGTGTGCACGTGTGCGTGTATGTACACGTGTGTGTAGGCATGTGTGTAGGCACGCACACGCGTGTTTATCGACAGCAAGCAGAACGCAGCAGGATGGGGGAGCCAGCATCGTATGAGCAGCTAAAGAGCTCCTCCTGCTGAAACCCAGCTGGGAGAGGGGGCTGACACTGCCCACAGCCTGGAGGTACCACTCCTCCGGAGGAGGAAAATGGGATTCCTTACTTCGAGGAGGAAAGATCCTGCTGCAAAAGCCATACCCAGCTGCAGATGACCCTGTCCACATCCTTACCCACCCACAGCCCCTGGTTTCACCCCGTCCTCCCCCCTTTCGTGCATGGTACGGGCAAGAACCCTACAAAAATAAAACCCAAGGAGCAAGTGGCAACTGGAATCCTTTGGGAAAAGGATAGCCAAGGCCTCTCTGCTGTCACCACTGCACCAGGCTGGGGAGCCTGAACAGACTGAGAATTTTTTATTAATAAGCCACTTAGGAAAAATTGCTCTGGCTACTGAAAAGAGGACACATCTGGATGCAGCTCTATAGATCAATCTGCACAGGAAAAGAAGGAAAACATGAAGGCTGTAAGCTATATCCCAATAAATATAATGCAACTGTGCTCTGAACTGAGCAGATTAGGACAGGATTATAGGGCAGGATTCTAGGGCAGCATCAAGCGCTCACGTATATTTTGCCATCTAAAGATTAGATATTTTAAAGCTTCGATGCATGAAATGAGTCCGGCCAAGGGAGGCTGGAAAAGCAACTAGTGCAACGGGATCGTGCCCAAATAAATTCCTCTCTTCTGTGGAAGCCCCGTGGGGGTGTAAACATGACCCCAGAAAAAGGGACGGGGCTGAAGAGCGCGATCTGCCTGCTCAGCCCCTGCACATTGCCCCACGTCCTGCGGCACGGAGCCAGCGCAGCCGTCCCAGTGCAGGGCAAAGCATCCCTGGGGACCAGCCACACAGCCCAGACAGTGCCCAGGAGCAGATCCTGAGATAAAGCTTATACAGGAGCTGAAGGAAAACGCAGCGCTGCCTCTCCTGCTCTCTCACCTCTCCTTTCTGCCGGTTAAACATTTGCCACGCTAGAGGCTCAGTCCATCCCTTTGTATTTTACAGCCTTTGATGGCCTCGCCTGACCAGGAATGGCAACATTTTAAACTCACTCGTTCTTTCAGCATCCAAAACTCCCCCTGACAGGGAGTTCCCCAGTTGCATGACAAGTTGCAGGGAAAGTATTTCCTGGTTTTTCAACCTGTTGTCCCAAAATTTCATTTGCATTCCCCCTGGTTCCTGCGCTGATGGAGCCAGCGAGCTGCTACAGGCTGTTGCTACTTGCTACAGGCTGTTCCTGATTTTAAACACATCTGCTGTAAATCCTGTCAATCATCTTTTTCCTAAGCTAGAAGCCTGTTTAATCACCCGGTGCAGGGGCAATCCCAGCACTCAGAGCCCTCTGCTTTCTTCGGCCGTTTGGAATGGGATGGGCAGCACGGGCAGCAGGACTCGAAATGTTGGCTCCTGGGAATTTATCAAACACCCCCAGCATTTTACTGTCACACATGGTACATTTTCTAAAATGGTCTTTGCCTTTCTGTCCACATAACTCAGGGATGGGGGCACTTTTCAGGAAGAGTTCTCTGCTGGGGTGCTTTATCTTTCTGCCCGCGCTGGTCAGTGCCTCCAGTGGTCGTGACAAAACCCCAGTACCCACCAGAAGCCTTTTGCTATTCCAGGATCTCATCCTGTTACGCAAGTGTCATCATTTTCTTGGCAAGGTCACCCAACCTGGAGAGCCTTTGAGTGAATTTATCATCTCTAGATGCTAGATGTCTAGTTTAGCATCTCTAGAGTCTAGAGCTCTAGCAGTACTTAGAAAGTAAATAACGGTCCAGCTGAAGAATGATGTTCACCCTGGTGCTGCAGCTCAGGTATTTCACTCCCTTACTGCTTCTCCTGACACAGACTCGCACCACCACGAGGAACACACCAAATGAGCCCTACAGATCACAACCCTCGTGCCATTGCTCAGTCCCCAGAGCTCTCTTCTACGTTCTCTTGCTGTATTCAGCCACAGGAAGGACTTTCATTTTTCAGAATTAAGAGATATCGTCTGCCTGGTCACGGCAATATTTTTATCACCAGCATGAGCCCCCTCCCTCTGCATCAGATGAGACCACGAGTGATTTGGGATAAGAAAAAACAAAACTAAGTGTGAGTCCCACCATCGATTCATCTCCGAGGATTTGCAGGTGCCCAGCTCTTTGTGCAGCTGCCGAGCGCTCGCTCTGCGCCGCCCACATTGCCCCTGGCAATCCCAAAGTAAAGAAAAAGGGAACATCCTGCAAAGGGCGACCTGCTGGCTGGCCTTGGTTCAAGAGCTTCAGCACGACAGACCTAAATTTCAAGTTTTTAAATTAGCTTAACCAGCAAAAGCAACACAAAGCAGGCCGAGCAGCCCTGAGTGCAGGAATCCCACGGCACAGCTTCGGGGGGCTCGCTCCAAACCAAAGGAGTTTGCCGGGGTTTTGTGTGCAGGGGGATGGATTCGCCCTCCCCTCCAAAAAAACCTCGGCTAAATATCAAATAGACAAAACACGAATAGAAAACTCTACTCCCAGCTCTGGAGGCTGCTGCGTGAGCTCACCCAGCAGCGCCTCGGGACTCCGTGACCTCCATAAATCCTTTCCACATGGAACATTTGCCAACAGCGTGATTTGCAAAAAAAAAAAAGTTGCCCGCGTGCTTTTGCGGACATCTAGATATAAAATTTCACCTCCGGGCTCTCAAACCGCAGCTGCCCAAGCACTGAGATGCTATTTTAGCCACACACGAGTAGAATATTGAGAAGTTTTGCTGAGGACAGACTCAGCCCGCACAGTTTGGTCTTTAAGAGCTCAAATCCCAGCCGAGCGTGTACGGAAGGAAGCCGGGCAATGACACCCCGCTGGATAACGAGACACCAAATGGGCTGTTTCATCACAGAGAAATACTTTTGTTGTCAGAAACCAACTAAGCTCCTGCACTGCTGCACTTTTGGTTAGTCTGTCCTAGGCTGAACTAAGCTGTATTTGCTAAAGCGATGAAAGGCAAAAGATTATTACCAATAATTGTATAAAAAAACCCAGTTTATGAGTATTTAGTAAGTGTTTCTTGTTACCAGTTCATTACTTCCACACTCAATTAAATAGTTCTTAAGAAAAACAGGGGGGTTATTGTGCTGTCTTCAGACTGGACCTATGGATAGCTGAAGAAATGCCCGGAAGGCAAAACAAGCCATGATGGAAAACAAAACATTCAAGTGCTTCTCAAGCTAGAAGAGCAAAAAACCTAGAGAAAGGAGCAAGTGATGATTGCTGGAAGATCCCTCGCACCCTGCAGCAGAGCCCTCTGCACAGTCCCTCTCCTGCAGGCATCTTCCTTCTCCTGCGTGCAGCACGTTATGGCTCTTTGGCAGCAAAGGGGACAGGCTTTTGAGCAGGGCCTGTTGGGACAGCACAAGGGGTGATGGTTTAAACTAGAGGAGGGAGATTCAGACTGGACAGAAGGGAGAGATTTTTGATGCTGAGGGTGGGGAGAGCCTGGCCCAGGCTGCCCAGAGAGGTGGTGGCTGCCCCATCCCTGTCCCCAT
>JANHFX010004690.1:19770-53338 GCA_027560015.1 Chloroceryle amazona
TTATCTCTAAAAAAAACTCTTTTTTAACACAACCAACATGTCTTCTTAGCAAAAAAAAAAAAAAAAAAAAAAAAAAAAAAAAGCCTTAGGTGCCCGTGATTAATTAGCCCACTTCACCCGGTTTGCATTTGTGACGGTTTTTGTAAAAGGCTCTTCAGCACTTTTCCAGCAGGATGTGCAGCTCCAGCTGCGTGCGGCTCGGCAGGTGCCCCGGCAGGTCAGGAAAACCTGTCCCGATCGTCCGCACAACGAACTCATTGTGCCTCCTTCCAAACGAAAGGAATGTGGGATGCGAATTCTGACCCAGTATTTCTCCAGCAATGCTACTTAACCTCATTTAAAATTCATCCTCTCTCAAAATGATCTTAAAATCTACCCCCTCCAGCTTGCCAGACTCCACACCAGCCTCTTCAGAAGCACTCCCCCCATTTTTTCAGCGCCTATCTAAAATCTCTCTGCGTACGCAGCCGTAGCTCATCTCAAGCAGGGCAAATTAGCAGCAGTTAATAAGGTGGGAGGTCCGAATTTAGAGGTTTTTAAGCAGAAAAATGCAATCCTTCCACGGGTACAGATTGAGCTGGAAAATATCTGTAAGTGACACCTCAGTAAACATATAGATTTCGTCCCGTAGGAGCGTGGTAATTTTCAAATGCATGATCCAATTAGCAAGAGTCTAAACGATAGCCTTTAGGCGAACGCACTCCGGCTCCACACCGCCTTCTACTTAAGGTAATTGAAACCCCATCAGGGCAAGATTCATTAAGGTCCTTAATTGGTATTAAGTGGTTCACCCTGCTCCGACAGCATTTAAATCTAGTGACTTATGAACAGCACGACCAGGGAGAGCCCCGCGCTGCTCAGCTGGCAGCACCCGCTGCTTTGTGCCCTGCTCCTGGCAGAGCTGGGCAGGAGCCTCACGGGCAACTCCAGCAGCCTGCAAAGCCAACCTGAGGGGCACCTCCCAGATCCTCTCCTGATCCATCTTCACTGTTCTTTGTAGCAGGGCCTCTTGAGATAGGACAAAGGGTGATGGTTCGAAACTAAAAGGGAGATTGGATATAAGGAAGAAATTGTTGGTGCTGAGGGTGGTGAGACCTTGGCCCAGGCTGCCCAGAGAGGTGGTGGCTGCCCCATCCCTGGACCCATCCCAGGGGAGGTAGCCAGGGCTCTGAGCACCCTGCTCTGGTTGCAGATGGCCCTGCTCCCTGCAGGGGGTCGGACCAGATGACCTTGAATGGTCCCTTCCCACCCATTCTAGGATTTGATGATACTGGAAGCACACAGGGGACCCCTGCATCACGGTCAATACTCACATCCCTGAAGTGAGGGCAAGGATCCCAAACCAGTCTTCTCAGGGTGCTTCCAGATACAGACAAGCTCTCAAAAAAAAACCAAAAAAACAAACAGTGGGGAAGTCAGGCATTCCCTGCTGTTTTCCTTTTCTTGGAAGAAGCTGGAAATGGATCTGCCACCCCATCAGCCCCCGGGGGATGGAGGAGCAGCCCTCCCTCCATTCATGTCAAGCAGGCATGACCTTGGAAACAAAGAACAGGTTTGAAGTTATGTTTAAAATAAAGCTATATATGTGCTCAAGTTGCACTTAGCTTTTAAAACTATTCCTTGGCTCCCCCACTTGGCACTCTGGTTCCCCAGCTCTGCAGGTCAGCTCCTCCAGAAAACCCTCAACAGGCAGCAGAGGGGGGCCAGGACCCTCCAGGCTGCTGGGGAGCAGAGCCCAACCGCACCGTGAAGCCCATTTCCAAGCCAGCAGTGTGGCTTCCCCCGCAGCACACCACCTCCCTCTGGCTTTTGGCCACGAAGGAGCGGTGGACGGGCACCAACGTGGCCCTTGCAGGGCGAGGAGCCAGGGCATGGTGATAGGAACGGTGTCTGGGAGGAAGAAACAGGGAAAGTAGCTGCATCTCAGGCATCGCTGGGTAACCAAGAGCTGCCTGTATCTATAGACTGCAGATTAAGAGAAATCTCAACACCAAATCCAACAGAAGTCAGTGTTAATGTATCTCCCTGTATCCAGCCCTCTCCCGGCAGAGAGCTCAAAACCATTTCATCTCCCAGCTCACGGGAGAGCCTTGAGTCTCCCCACCCCTCTCCTGTGCCAGCAGCAGGGAGCAGACCAGTTCAAGTGTTTCCCCTAGGAAAGGGAGCACCTGATTTCTCTGTGTTTCTCAGACCTGCTGGCAAATCTTTCCCAACGCGCAGGAGAAGCGGTGATGAGCTGCCTTCCTCTGGATTTACCACACGGGATAAAAACACGGTGCTCTCAGAGCCGGGTGCTCTTGGCGCACGGTCTGAGCTCGTGCAATGACCTCCTGAGACTGCTGGGCATCAACTGCTGCACTGGGAGAGCAACTCCAGCCCCTGCAGACAAGTGGATCTCAGATCACACCCAAAACCAGCTGCACTGCCTGTTGTTGATCCGTTTGCTGACCAGGGCAGGAGGCAGAGCAGGACTGGCCCCCCACTTCTCACCATGCCCCAGCCTGCCCATAACTCCAGCCCCTTGCAAGGTGCTGCTGTTTCAGCCCATTGCTGTCCATCCAGATTTAATACATCTGACCAAAAGACAAGTGCAATTAAAAGTGGTAGAGGATAAAAAGCAATGTGTCTCTTAATGAAAAGAAGGTGGAGCAGTTGCGTGTTGCAGGGTGTTCCATAAATCCCAAAGGCAGCCCCCTGGAAAGCCCCCATCTGCCTCCCCCAGGGGTGTCAGGGAGCTGGGCAGTTCAGGATCCCATTCAGCTTTGAGGGAGTCAAGCTGCTGAAATTACAATCTGAAGGGGCAATAGGCTCTCTTCAACCTTTTATCTTCTCAGGTCATTTTTAGCTACTATCTTGGAGCCAAATGCAAGTCCTGTCACACCCAAGCAAAAAGAAAAATTCCTGGGTTTATGTTAATTAGCATCTTTTTTCCTCCTTCAGCGAGATCACCGAGAAGCAGCTTTTCTGCATTTGCTCTGCACTGCCCCAGGAGCGAGCAGTGCTCAAGCAATCCACGATTAGGATGGGGCAGGTTTTCCAAGGTCAAGAGGAATCCAGACGTTCAGGCCCTTCTGGAGGTGAGCGGCTGCCCAGGACAGGGAGGTTGTGCCTGGCTCTGCACTCTGGACACGTGTGCCAGCCTTTGAAGCCTGACGATCCCCTGATCGCTCAGCATCTGCTTTCAAACAGTACGAGAAGGTGCAGAACCACCCACGTTGTTCTTTACTTTTCTGCATAAATTTCAGACAAAAAGGATGATCCGCTTTAGTCGACAAGGTTTTGAGCGGTTAATTCCCTGCTGAGCGGCTTTAATGCTCAAAGGATGCATCTGAAATTCTTCCTGGACAGGTCGGTGTGGAAGATCACATTTGGGTTCCAGCAGCGGCCAGCCCCGGTCGGGGGCAGCAGAGAGACCCAGCTCCAGCTGTTAGCAGAGCCCTGGACCAGATGTGGGATGCTGAGCTGCCACCTCTCCCCAAACACATGGCCAGAGGCCCTGTCCCCATGCTGGCTCCTCCTGGTCCGGTGCTGCCAGAGCAGCCCATCCATGGAGAAGCCGTGCAATGCTGTTGTGTTGCCATGGTGATCAGCACTACAGAAGGGACTAAAAATAAACTCCAGCTCTGCAAAGCACAAAAGATCGTCCTGAATCCAAACCCTGACTCAGCCACCTTCAAACCTGGGGCTGTGTGGTGTCTCAGGCTGTCCTCACAAGGGTTCCAGCCCTCCCAGCATTGCTGGGGCTCCTCTGGCCCCGCTCCAACAGGTCCCTGTCTCTGCTGTGCCGAGCGCTCCAGAGCTGGACACGAGACTCCCAGGAGCAGTGCAGGGACTCTGGTGTCCGTGGCCGGGTCATGGTCCCCACAAGCCCCCGGTCAGATGGCAGCCCACGTCAGAGCGTGATAAATTATGCATGGCAGCTTTTAATTATTTCTTTTTCATTAAGCAAAGTGTGTGCACAAATATGTTGGCAAGCACCCTTTTCTGCAGCGAGGGTGAGCCTGGACCCCCTAGGGAGCAGCAGGACATGCACACCAGGGACAGTCCCCAAGCCTACCCCAGGCACAGCCCCTCAGGTCCATGTGAGAGCCACTTACCCGGAGCACTTCAAGGAACAATTTCCTAGCACCATCCCTGCTGGATGCCTGGTTCCACCGTGGTACTCCCGGGAACAAAGCGGGCACTGCTGCTGGTTACCTGCCCCACTTCAGGGTGGGTTTGTCTGGGTTTTTTTTTTTGTCTGCCTGCCCTTTATAAGTTTAGGATGTCACAGAATGATTTAGGTTGGAAGGGACCTTGAAGATAACCAGTTCAAAGCCCCTGTCCTGGCCAGAGACACCTCCCACTAGGACCAGTTTGCTCAAAGCCCTGTCCAAACTGGACTCTTTGCCTTGCTCAAAGTCACCCCTGCTGCCACCCCCAGCTCCCAAATTGCTCTGGGGTAAAGTTTGGTCAAGCATCTCATGGCCCCCTTACCTTGGAGCCTTCCTGCAGCTTCTGTGGGGAATCCCTTAATGCTCTCCTGAAGTGCACAGAGGGGTTTGCCCCAGAGCCTCCACCACTACCAAGCTATGGAATAAAACCACACAAAATGAGACATTTGCTTTGAAGGCTCCCTCCAGGAGGGCAACCCCTCCAGAAAAGCCAAGCCCAGCAGTCTCTGCAAGGTACCTGGGTCCCAAGCATGGGGCAACTGCTGCAGCTCTGGCTGCTGAGGCCCAAGAGGAGATGGAGCACAGGGCTGCTGGCAGCGCTCTGGAACACCGACGGAGGATCTGGACCAGAACAACTTGCTGCTGCACGCTTTGGGGGAGAAGGGTTTGTTTCCATCACAGATCAGGCAGAAAATTATAAGCAGGAGCTCAAACCCCCTTCCCATGGTGCCCCCAACATGACCAGAGACCCCCGAGACAGAACCTCCAAATCACTTGCACGGAAATCACGGTCGCCAGGTTCCTTTACTTTGATTACAGGGTGGAATTGGTTCACTTCTCTTCAAGCAAGAGAAAGGAGCGGTGCCCACGCGGGCTCTCCTGCAGATGACGGCATCTCCTTACGGCTGCACACAAACCTTTAGTTCTCAGCCATGATCTCAGCTGCCTTTTTCTTTTTGGAGGGGAAATTTGAACCTGGTCTTGAAATGGTGACCTACTGCCAAGAGTAAAGACCAGCAGAGGTTTGCCCCAAACCCAACCGCAACCCCAGCAGAAGGAGGTGCTGGAAGAGTTTCCCCCCAGGCCACAGCAGCCCCACCACCCCAGCCGTGCCCCGGGCAGGAACATCTCCCTGGCCCAAGGGGGCTGCAGCTGGGAACATGAGTGCCACAAAGCAGCTTTTTCAACCCTAAATGGACCGTCCATTTATAATCTCATTTCTACATGTAAGCCCCAAAACCAAAAAGCCACACTGATGTTCAAACATAATATTTTTATTTGTGGATAAAAATTAAGGCTCACAGTACTTTATCATTTCACAAGCAGAAAAATGTTAAAAATTGAGAACGGTGGGGAATGCCCCCAATACAAATTCCTCTAACTGCTGACATGTTTTACTGAAGACTCGAGGTGAACAATTGTACAGGGCAGCTACAGTTATTAGTTTGTAAACTAGGTGCTAAATAGATTTATTTTCTTTTTAAGAAGTGTGAACAGAGGATTACGTTTCTCTCCACTTCTGGCTGTCTGATACACGTGGATCCCATAAAAACACTCAAGAACCACTGGGATGGAAACACCAACCTTCTGAAGAACAACCCCCCACATCTACAATGCATGGCACTGGTGTCACAAATTCCACTTCAGTAAGACATTTTTATTATAGTGCAATAGGTTATGCCTAAAATTGTCAATATTCAGCTTTCTGGCTTAAAAAAGCCCCAAAGTATATTCCTAAAAAGCAGAGGAATTGCTGCCAAGCTCCGTTTCGTTACAGAGGTGACAGCGACTCGGGCGATTAGAAGATGGTTGAAGTGTGTCCATCTCCAGCACACACGTAGAGCACAGGTTACACATCACACCTCTAGTTAAGATGCGGCTCCACGAGGACTTCCAAAGCGTGCCCCGTGCAGGGAGTGAAAGATTTCTGCCCAGATCTTCTGCAGGTTTGTGGTCCAGAGGTGCCACAGTTCCCGCAAGCCCCAGCCCCACGGGCATCACCACAGCCGCTCGAGTTTTCTCGTGAGTTCAATCAGAACTATGGGACTGAAGATTTATTTACCCAGAGACCAACTAAGCATCTGAGTCAACACCAAGAAAAGGTTTGGGTTTAAGAGGTGCTCTATACACTCTGCATGATTTCTCAGCAATTCCTTCTCTTTTGCCTACCTGCTGTCAAGGCAACACAAGCCGGTGGGCAGCGGCAGCAGCCAGACCAAGCCTTCTCACAATAAGCAACCACCGCTAGAGCGTTAAACGGCTGAAGGATTTCCACGTGGCACCAAGGAGTCGTTTCTTGTCATCACACCCTCTACATCCAAGATAGCAACAAAGTCACGAAAACAACCATCCTCAGCTTTTTCTGACACAACATCAACATGAACTCCGGGGCCATAATTTCATCAGGGAGCTTGCTTTCGAGAGAAGACCATTAAGAGATTTGTTTCCAGCAGAATCCAGGAGGCAACAGAACCTGCCGCAGCGAACACCGACTTACAGGGGTTTTGACCGACGGCTCTTGCAGATCACAGCCCAGCAATAAAAGAAAGTTTCTACTGATACTACTTCACTCCCACCACAAAAAGCTCATCCAAAGGGCAGGCAGATTTCTGGCCACCACTCCACCGCTCTCCTGTCCCCCCCCCAAAGGGTTCCGGGGAGCAGAGGCTGTCACACACCATCTCCTCCCCAGGTGAAAAACCACCACTCAACGACACAAGCAAAAGAATGAATTTACACCAGTTTGCCATTTCTTAGAAGCAGAAATTAAACTAAATTTCCATAACGTGTAGGCAGTAAATGTAAGAACAACAGGAAAATGTGTGCAATCAAAGGAACAGAGAGCAAACGCTTCCAACCATTATTCCAGTTCACAGATCTATGCAAGTGCAAACAGAAGTAGCTACAGCCATGAAATACTCCATCTTATTGAACAGGTTAAAGTTTTCCTCCATAATACTACGGCAATCTTGCAGATGAACAGAAAGCATCTGCTTTAAGTAAAACTAAAGGGAGAAGAGGGATGTGCCCTGGGTAGGTGGTTGCACCGGGAGGTACCCAGCAAGCTGCTCAGGTCACAATTTAACTTCAATAGACTGCAGCCACAGGACATGTTCAGTTCTCAGGTGGGTGGAAATAGCCTTGCCTCCACGGTCAGAGAAGCAGAGGTGGCCGAAGGAACCATCTCTCCAATTATTGCTTACTTAACTACAGAAACAGCAGAATACGAATGAGGGGAGGGATCTATACGGCTCGGGAAGTCACCTCCGATACCACGACTCCACACTAACGACTAGAACGATCTTAAAGATCAAGCTAAATACAATACATACCAAAAAAAAAAAAAAAAGAGGAGTTCCTGTAAAGGCAAATGCATAGAAAATAAACTGTCATCAAGTAGAAGGGAAGCAGATGGGCAGCAGGCTGCAAAGGGACTGGCGAGCAAGCGCCGGACACAAAGGGGACTCGTGGATCCAGTAGCTCCGTGCAACAGCTTTCCCAACCACGCTCCCGCACGCTTCTGGAGTCCCCAGAAGCACAGGGAGATCCCTGCCTGCCTGGCCCCGTGCGGTCAGCGCGTGCTCAAGGAGCCGGTGCTGCCTACCCGCCGAGCGCTGCAAGGGGGGCGAGGACAGACAGACAGACAAGAGGTCGTTTCATCTCATCCTATTTCAGCAGCGCTCTTTTGGAGCTCGATGTCGTTGCCGTGGGCTAATACGTCAAACAAAATAGCACAGGCTAAACAGTAAACAACAGCTACACGGTAACTCCACAACTCAACAGTACCCACTACTCCATTTGGCAAAAGATTTATTTCTCGTAAATCCCTTGGAAAGCAGTTGGTCACAAAGAATTCCTTGTACATTTTCAGGTGTAACAACGCTTTTGGTAGAAGGAAATAAACTGTCTCTTTTTAGGAGGTGTACAAAAACAAAGAGACACTGAAATGACAGCTACGGTGACACGTCTGAAGACGGGAAGAATGGGTAAGACAAAGGCAAAAGCAACAGGAATCTGCCTGCGCGCCGGCGACGCTGCCGTGATTATTTACCCGTACAAATCCTCAGCCCCGCTCAGTTATGATCCCCAGCACAGCTCTTAACTGCAGGTCTATGCTCCAGGAGAGGAATCTGATGCGATGTAGCAGCTCCAGTCACTCTTTCACAGTACTGCATGTCAACACTGGGAATGGTTTCTGATATGATTTAGACTGCACACAGTACTTGGATAGAAAAAAAAAGTTAATTACTCCCACTCCGTGGTTCCTGGTGGCTTTGATGTCAAGTCATACATCACCCGAGAAATGCCAGGAATCTTCTTAATCTCTGCCACCATTTTTAACACAACCTATTGTGGAGGAAAAAAAAAAAACAACAAAGAGAAGGTGTAAAAGGGGGCAGATGAAAACTATCCCAGAAAAGCTTAAAAGGGAAAACTTTATTCACACCAATGCTGTTATACACCAGAGAGAAAGAGCCTGTAGCTATTAGCACATTACCACCAATTAAGAACTAACATCAGCTGAAAACCTCTAGCTTCATGATATCTGCAGTTAGATTTGGAACACACTCAATTTCTGGCACTGGCAATAAACCAGGTGAAAAACGCTCCCCCCGAGGCAGCAGCTCTCAGCTTCAAAACTCAGTCCTGAAGGTTCTGCAGAACAGGGGCCGTTGGGTGTCACTACCAATCATTTGCAGGCTTTTCTCAGCCCATCATCTCCAGCCCAACCATCATCAAATACACAGCAGCAGCCCGAGTGAAACCTCTTTCAAAAATACAAAGGGAGCTCTAAAGGTAAAAAAAAACCTCTCTGAAAGAGCCATCCAAAGGAAAGAGGTTCCACTGAGAGCTATTCTCCAGGGCTCACGATCAATTCGCGTTAGCAAAAGCACTCAAGATGAGAACTTGCTGATCCTTACAAGTTCAGCTTCCTTAAAAATCCCCCAGTTCACAGCAAGGCCACTTTCATGCTGGGCTGTTTTACAGCACAAGCGTGAATTAGAACGCGCTGCTCTCCGCAGAAAAACACAAAGATTCTAATCAAGTATGATTATTTTCCCCATAAACACAGGTGCTTTCCACAACTTCTACCACCTAGTTACCACATTATTACCTAGCCTTAAAGCAACCATTTTATATTGTAAAGAATGTGGGCTTTTTTTTTGTTGTTTGTGTGGGTTTTGTGGTGTTTGGCTGGTTTGCTTTTAAACACAAACTTCAAGGTCATCCTCATTCTATACACTGGAATAGTTTACGTGGTGACAACTTTGAAACGCATCTTTTAAATGGACAGGATCTGCCCAGAGAGGGCTTTACTCACATCCACTTACAGAACAATGCCTATGGACTTTTAAGGCAGGTTTAAAACTCAGTCCTGTTCTCCACTATATCCTGGAGAGAGAAACTGAAGGTGGATAAAGCTTCCCTGAAAAATATACCCGACTTCAACTCCTAAATCCTTCCAGTGACCTAAATAACGAACAGCACACCGAGATGTTGAACAGCAGGTCCCAGCCAAATCAGCAGTGGCAATCAGGGGAGATTCTGTAAGTTGGGACACTGCCAATTACTAATGCAAAAAAAAATGAATTTAAAAATGCCAGAAAGGGTTGGGAGATTGTTTTCTTTTTTAACTGAAGGTATTTTGGCTCAACTCTGCTGGAAAGCCTTTAAGTTTGTCAGACCAGCTTCTTGTTTTGTTACAGGGTGTTTCCCTCCCCAAAAGAGCACCGTATTCTTCCGAGCGAACACCATGACGGCGATCAAATTCAAGGCAAGGCAAGCAAGAGAAGGAAGAAAGCCAAACTGAGTCATCCACAAAACCAGCTCAATTGGAAAGAAACTTGAAATCCCATATTACCTCTTCTGGAACCTCATTACCAGGAGTTGCTGCAATACCAGTCATAAAATCACTCGTAATAAACGTTCGAATAACCACCGATCTTTGACAGGAAGGCTGTTTCTGCAGCGGGTCGCGATCAAAATGCAACGGCGTCAGTATTATTGGCATCTGGCTTATTTTTCCGGCATAACCTTCAGGAAACAGTAGCACAAAGTGCATGAATTTGTTTGACAGGCACAAATTTGATGGAAGTTTTACAGCATTTCCCCATGCGTACACTAAAACTACTCAAATTGCCTCTTGTAGTGATCTTCAGCCTTCGCAGGCGAGCGGAACAAGCCCCCATCACCTCAGCTCTCCCTGCAATTCAAGATCCACTTTCCTTCCCACATAATGTAACCGAGGGGTTTTATCTCTCCCCATCTCAAGCCCAATAAAGAGCTGTTCTCAAGTATCTCTGACATATTTAAGAGAAAACTCAGAAGGATCCCCGGTGCTGGTGGCTGAGCGGTAACTCCAGACAATCACCTCTCACTTTTGGGCTTTTTAAGTCTCTCCTTGGGAAAGGCAATGCCCAGACTCCCCAGTTTGACTGTTAAATGACCTAACGTTAGGGGCTGAGGAGCGCAGGCAGCCGGTCTGGCACCGCTGCAGGCTCTCGCCCTGCGCCAGCACCGGCCTCAGCTGCTGGTACAATGAGCCTTTTTTCACTGAATGGTAACTCCAGGCCTATTTTTGAGAGGGATTCCTTCACACAAAGCCAAGTGTCACCAAAAGTTAGCGAGAGACAGCCACAGTTTTACAAACAGAGCCGACGGTGTTAGCCCTCAGCCTTTTGAGGCTGTTCTTGTACAAATTATGGCAAGGCAGCTTTGCCAGCAGGATGTGTCTTTTCAAAGGGGTATCCTTTGTAACTTGATTTATCCAAAATATAGGCGAGTCTGATGAGCTGCTTCCCACCCATCACATCTTTAAATGTAAGTAATTAAAAAAAAATTGAACAAAACACCATTTGAACCTCAGAAGAACTCTATTCCCAGATGCTGCCTGTGCACCACGTCCCAGGCTGCTGCTCCCTGGATGTTATGGGTTTGAAATATCACCATCTGGCAGCCTGAAGTGGTTGGGTTTACAGATACAGCTTTTAGTGTCAGTAAATAGGAAACTACCACAAGCAGTGAGCATCATCATCAGTAGAAATTTAGTTACTCGGGCTCCCTTCTTTCCACAAAACCTCCATGATTTAGAAACTATGTCAAGTTTCTTTACTTCAGGCAAATACTGAGATCATCAAAGTAGTAATTTGGTTGACTTCCAGACAGTTACAGTACTTTTTACAGAAGTTTCCACTGCAGCGAAGCTTCGTGATGTGTCAGACACAAACCTCAATCCCCCCAAATCCCCTAAAATTAATTCTGCTAAATCCCTTAAAATTAATTCCCGTGCTTTAGCTATCAGCTTCTACAACTTTCAGGTAAGGCTCTTGCCTGTCATCCCATTAAATTATCTCTCTTTTTTTGAGAGAGAGACTCAAGAAGCCTGTATATTTGGACAGTGTCACTGTAACCATACCCAGTGAGGTTTGCAGGGACCTTGAACCACGAGTCTAACCCATGGGATAAGGTGAAGTACTCACCAGACTCCCTGAGAATATTGTGAGCCTCAAAATCAGCCTGACGTAAAGTGCTGAGGACTCCTGTGGTCAGGAAAGTGGGGGTGACGTCTGTAGGAGGTTCTTTGACCGGAGGACCGAACACGTACACAACTCTGAAAAACAGGATGGTAGAAAACCCACATTTTGCGTGCAACGGAATAAACCAGATGGCCTGAAGAAAGCATCCCTAGTAGCGTGGTGAGAAAATAAAGCTAGGAAGAAAAAAAAAGCCTAACAGTTGATTCTGTTCCTTAGCTACTTACTAAAGCTTCATATAGCTTCCTGCAAACGGTCTACATACTGCCTCTGGAAATCAAGTGTATTAATTTATCCTGGTTTGCTAGAGAGCAGCAATAGCCCAAATACCCCTTACTCAAGAGAATAATCCTTTGAAGAAAGCTGAAATACTGAAGGGTGTTTTCTCAGTTTTACTTTTACGTCAGTACAAGTTAAGATTGTTCAAAGCAAGCTATGTAGTCAGTGTTTACAATCTCTAGCTTCTCTCCTAGTAGGAAACCACCAAAAAATACCATTAAATAGTAAACCTTGTTGTTAGTGAATCCCTGTGTTTCCAGCACAGGGCACTAACACTGCAGTTCATAAATCTACGTAACTACACCTGTATTAAAATACCTTCTGAATCCAAACCAGCTACATCAGCTTTACCTTGTCAATCACATTCCTCACGTTTTGCACGCTGTAGAACAACAAGGAAAGTATAACACTGCCTGACTGGCCTCGTACAAGGGTTTACTACAACGCGGTCACACCAGTTATTTGAGTTTGTAGATACAAATGGAGAATACTTGTCTAAAATCCAAAGCAGAAAAGCACACAAGCTTTATACTCTGTATTCTTGTTTATAATACAAAGGCTGTGAACATGGCTGGGCAGAAGACCAACTGTTTCAGCGCATTCCTCGAGCCAACAGCTTCAGCATCCCTATAAACAGGGAGGAAAGGTTCTGAAAACATACCCTGGGGTAGAGCAGAACTCCCAGAGGTGCTGTAAGCTCAGGAGGGTAGTATGAAATCCACAAGAACTTAAGGATGACAGCAGTGCTGCAAAATCCAGCACATCCTTTGAAACTGCACACACAGTCCTGAATTTATGCCTTATTTTCTTCCCTCTGCATTTGATTTAAAGAATTATCTTGCAACTCAAGATCTTGCCTTTAAAAATAACCCTTCTTTCAGTGTCACTTACATGACAAAATTAAGTTTTGCTGTAAGGAACTATAAGCAGTTTAATTGGAAAGCCTACAGGCGGGCGAGGAGGATATGCGCTCTCCAGAACTGATTTAACAATCTAAGCAGCTGCTAGAAAGAGTTATGGAATCAAGTATCTAGAAAATGCATATTCACAAGGGAGCTCAATTAAGATTAAACTGCCAAGCTTTGGAGCTCCCCTACGTGCCACAGAACTGACAGTCCCACGTGAATTCCCTCTTTGAAATAAAGCAAAAAAAAGAAGTTAGATACTGCATGACAGCCCAGCTCAGCAGCAGGCTTGGAATCTTTCAGAAGTTACAGGGGCTGCTGCCTGGTCGAGTGCTCAGAGGAAATGGGGAGATAGGCCATCGGGTTGTCAGGTGAGAGGTTCCAGGAATAAGCCTGATTTGATTTACTGTGTATTTGTAAGCCCTGTCCAACATATAAAATAAGAAGTCTGCCGTGGATTAGGCAGGAGAAGGCTTGTGCATGCTAAACATCTGTTTATTGAGGGGATCACTGGAAATAAAGATAACTCAAAACTATTTACCTGTTGATGTTGTGGCACATGCGTGGTATGAGCCTGGCAAGAAACATCAGAGACTCCCAGTGTGGAGCATCTTTACTAGAGATCCCACAAACGTAGCTATATGAACGACAGTCACCCTATAAATTAAAAGCAATAATAAGTGAACGTGAACTTTGCTGCCAGAAGTGTTGACAATATTTTCCCATTCCTCCCGGAGGTTACGGGACCACATTTTGTGTCGCCATTTAGCAGACACAGAGCTGGTGAAATCAGTATGCTGAGAGATACAAGTGAAGGAGAAAAGACAGAGTAATACAACAGGCCTCTCCTGAGCTAACGAGGGGGTATAAAAGGGCAGATTCAAATGGAAAGAGTCATTTCAAGTGAGCAGAGCATAGGGACCAACTGTGTACTGCTATTTTCATGACACCATCTCAGGAAGGCCTGTGACCCAGTACAGAAAAGTGCTGCTGCTGTTTAAAACAGTAACAGAAGTGGACTGCAGAGAGCTACAGAAGCCAGGCACAAGATTAAACAGCTGATAATAAAATAAGGGATGTAATTCAATACTGGCAGAGCAAAGAAAGGTACTTCACAGCTATGACTACTCAGTAAACGATCTTCCAAGTGACTGCGCTCCATTCCCTGAGAATGCCAGCTCAGCACGTCTTATCTTGTCTGCATTTCTGTCACCGAAAAACAGCTCGCAAAACCACCAGTGGCATCAGCAGAGGTGTGAAAGGGAATAGAACACTGCCCAGAGTCAAGTGCCCCTGTACCCTGAAGGGCCTGCACTGCTCTGCTTCTTGCCTCTCGAGATAACGATAGGGTAGAAGTTGAAAATGCAGTGGAATGGGCAATGAGGGGGAGTTTTGACAGACTTCATCTAGGACTCCCGAGCCTTAAAGAGAGGGGACAGGATCACAGCACAGCCTGCAAGACTATGAAGCCGAGGAGTGACCATCATTATTCAACCGTAACGACGGCCTCAGACACAATACCTGGCACGTACGCGAGGGTCTGTTCGGGTATCTCGACACCTTTGCACTGAGGAGTGACAGTAGCACAGGTATCACAGGCACTTGAAGTTTATGTTCTTGATTCAAGCCCCTTAATTTCAATCTTAAAGCAGCAATAATTATGCTTCACTGCAGCCTTCAGAACATGTCTGGAATGAATCCCTTTACCTGCACTCCCACAGTTTTGATTGGTAACAAGAAGGCATTCAGTGAATGTAGGCTTGTAATCTGCATCAGCTTCTCCTGGTCTTCTTCAGTTGTACATGCTTTGACCCTTTGCAGCAAAGTATGTGGCTGTGAAACAAGGCAGAAAAATACATTTTAATTAAGTAAAGCCCCTGAGCACTCGGAACATACACAGTGCAAATAAAGTTATTCTTTAAGTAGCTGTTTGCTAAATTTAGTCCATGTTCACCCTCTTGGAACTATTCTAAAAATACTTCTCATTTGACAACAACGTTCTAGCAAAGGCAGTTCTTTTTAGTAGACTGCATGTATTTAAAGCTGAAGCTCTGCAAGGCCACAGGTGAAGCTCTCTTCCCGTGCTCATTCTCTCTTTCACAAAGCTGTAATTTCATTTTGGTTGTTCAGATGCAGAACAAAGCAGTGTCTGTCACACTAGGCTGCAATTCAATGTGTGTTAAAGGTAAACAGATGTCAATGCTCACCCTTCAGTATTTATCAAAAAGTTTTGGTAGGTTTGTTTGGGTTTTTTTTATGAACTTGCACTTTAGAGCAGGCCTCTAACAACTTTTCACACCCCCCCTGCAGTTTAGTTCAAGTGAGCTTAGAGTTAATTGTTATGACCTTTGTGATTAGAGATCAAGAACTTAAACACCATTGATTAAAAGCTTCAGGTTTCTGCTCAAGCACTAATTCCTCCCTCCTGTACTTTAGCCATTTGGTGTTCACTAGGGCAAGTAAATCTATAAAGTTCCAATTGTTTCAGGGAGGAGAAAAATCCCCAGAAATCCTCATCTGCACAAAGTTTAGCTCAACCAAAATTTATACATCTTTCCAACAGTAAACAAACTTCCATTTCCCAGAAATTGTTCAGCACTTGCAACAGTCACAGCACTGAAAATCCTACTGGACTATACTGAAGTAGGTTGCACTGGAATGCATTAAAGGGCAAAATAAGTCGTATTAAACTTATAGCAGCTTCCAGCTCAATGCAGGCCACACTCATGCTGCTTCCAGGCATATTAGAATTGAGCAATTTTGTTACCTTCTTAACGCTTGCAGAAAAATCTGCAACTATTTTCAAAATGTTGTTTGTTTCAGGGAAGTCTTTGCATACATAAGGCTCCTCAGCACATATCACTCTGATTGCTAGACCAGGACCTGCAATGCAAAGTTGGAAAAAAAAGCATTATACCAATTACCAGGGAGCTGACTTTCGACTAAAAATGTGACAGCACCTGGAGCAGCAGGTCAGTCACCGAGTGCAGTATGCTTTGCCATTGTACCTACACTGCAATCATCTCAACAGACTGCTAGACAGAAAACAAGCAGTTTATTGCAGTGCAGTTTGGTACGTTTAAGCGTTATTTACCTACACCTTAAACTGGCTGGTGGTGTAACCCTGCACTTGGTGGTGATGAAGCGTGGCTGGTGGCAAACCAAAGCAAACAGGAGCCTCTTCCTTCCCTTTGCTAAGCAGCTGGGATGAAGGAGTTGGTTCTAACACCCCCTTGAGCTTCCACTGTTTTTAGAGACCCCCGAGGGCTATTTGACCTTTTAGCTGCTAAACAGAAAAGCACACACAATTTGCCAGAAGCATCCGAAGACGCTCACGGGACGCTGGTGCATTAGCGCAGCCTACGCGCTCTGCTAGCGACTACTACACACCCTGGAGGACAGTTTCAAAACACAGACAGAAATAAAATAAATAACGAATCCCAACCCTTAAAAGGATGTGGTCTTTACTATATTATCCACTCTTGATGTTTTCTGGTGGAGAACTGTTGTTATTTTCCATGCAATCCTTTTCAAAGCAGCAAATGCCCCTCAGGAAGGCACAGATATAGGCTATTAATTCAAGGAAGATGCATTTGACAGCTCGGGCAGCATTCAGCTGCACTTCACTGGTAATTCTTGCTCGGGCTTATGCAGCCAAAAAGCAACATGGCTAAAAGCAAACTCAGTGATAAAACTTCTTCTTTAATCCCTATACATAATAAAGCTGCTCTCAAATGTTCTTCTCCTGAAAAAAGATCCTGCTTAAGCAAAAACCGGTAAGTTTTAGGCTCTAACACAACTTTACTCTACAGGTTAAGTGTATTGTAAACAGTATCTATGTGATCCAGGGCCCTTCATAAGACCAACTCTCATACCTGGGAAGGGATGCCTCGAAACCAGCTCTTCAGGAAGACCAAGTTCTCTCCCCAGCACTCGCACTTCATCTTTGTGAAAGTCTTTCAGTGGTTCTATTACTTTACCCTTTGACAAAAAAAAACACAAATAAAGTTTACACTCCAGCTTACACAGAACAAAAAGCCTCAGATGTTTAGGTCAAGGCAGTCAGACTGGCCTGCTTTTGAGAGCACGCGCTGCCAGCACTTGCAGAAACTCTGGAAAGAAAAGCACACGTGAATGTGGGCTTTGTCAAAACAGCTGCAGGACAGAGGCTAAGACAAGGAAGTTCAAGTTCACGACAGAAGGATCAATGGCTCAGTCAGTGTGGGTAGAGAATCACAGAATGGGTTGGGCTGGAAAGGACCGCAGAGATCATCTCATCCAACCTCCCCACCATGGCAGGGACACCTCTCAACTAGACCAGGTTGCTCAAGGCCTCATCCAACCTGGCCCTGAACACCTCCAGGGAGGGGCATCCACAGCCTCTCTGGGCAATCTATTCCAGACTCTCACCACCCTCATACTGAGGGGTTTATTCCTAAAACCCAGTCTAAACCTATTTTCCCTCAGTTTAAAAGCATCTCCCCTCCTCCTAAGTCATATATAGCTGTAGGTCACGCCTGCTCTGACTACCTCCAGGAATTCAGCTTCCTGTGTTGGTATAATTCTCAACCTCCCGGTCATCATCCAGAGATGTCCATGGTGAGCTGTTTCAGAAAGGTTTGTGGGTTCCTAAGTTGCCACCTGGCAAACAGACTGTGCCACCAGCATGCTGCTGGCTGACAGCTGTTCAGGTGACTCACAAGGTGCTGCAGAAGCTGGGTAAGAACAAGAACTCCTCATCCTTGTAGGTACCTGGAGAAACTATCCCTAGACTTCAACCCATTTAACTGCATTGTTCTCATGCTCTTTCAAGAGAGAGGAGAATACTATGCCTGCATTGCTGCATGTTACTAGAGGTTCAAGGGAAGGAGAATTTTGCCCCTCTTTCTCCCAAGGAGCTGATTATCTTTTTGCTAAAGCACTGTCACTGCTTTTGACTGAATCCATAATGTGCCAGATCAGGACCACCCACACCTAAAGGCTACTCACTGAGTAGCATTCAGAACAAGATACAACAGGAGGGACAAGCGACCCATTACAACACGAATTCCAGCTGGACCAGAATGAAGTTGTCCAAGAAGTCTTAAACTATTCTCCTGCTGAAGGTATTTGCAGGTTCGTTTTGGGGGTTAAAAAGTAAGAGTGAGGAAACAGCTTTCAGCCAAGAACACCACTGCTCACACCAAATCAATCCATGGTCAGCCTGCTGACAACTTCCTCACTGTCCAGTGCTAGACAGTAATAAAAAAAGAAAATGACTACTTTGGGAATGCAGTAGCTAGAAAGAAGCATAAATTGCAACTTATGACAACAGAATCTAAAGGGCCTCATCAGGATAGGGTCCCGACACAGGACAGTTCCACCAGCTCAACGTAGAAGTCGTTCATTTTTGATACACAGCTTCACATCTGCAAGAACCAGGAGGATACACCAGTATCCCCATCCTCACTCACCTCTTCTCGTAACTTTCGAATCAGCTCTGTGTCATTATGATGAGTTTTAATGACTTCAGCTTTGCCGCTCGCAACAAGGGAAGCACTTTCAATGAGATCAGGTCTGAGGGTACCCTGAGCAAGAAAAACCTCTTCAGGTTTCAGATTCATTTCTCCAATTACTTCATTGGCAATCTGCAAGACAGAGAGAAAAAGGAAGTGTTCAAACTTACTTTTTAGTTCTCAAAGGTCTACGGGAAGATAACAAATCACCCAACAAACGCTACTGAGCTGCAAAAGCACAAACAAACAGGAAGATTAATTATGAGACTAGCTGACTGCTCAAAGAACCCTCTATTTTGTTGAGCAGAAAATGGAAAACAATCTATTCAGACTACAGGAACATCACTGCCTGATAAATATTGTCTTCTCCCCACATCACCAATGCTGGCAGCTGACAGACGGGAAACGGCTCATCCTCAGCAAACCAACAGGAGCAGGGCCCAATTCACACCAGCAATCCAACTAGGGGGAAAAAACATGACATGGAACAGCAACAGCCAAGCTGTACAGCAAATGAACGTGATGGTGGAGCTGGTACAATGCTTGTGAGCCATGATGTGACCGCTGACTGACTGCCGGGAGTTCTAGACTTAGGGTAATGCACCGATGGCTTCTTAAGTCACCCACAGCTTCTAAGACCGCTGATGCCACTGAGCACGCAGAGCCTGCTGTAGAAGATGTACCTAGAAATCACAGAATTTAAACCAAAAGGAAAAAACCCAAACTACTAACAAAGAATTACACACGTTACCTTAACAAAGGTGTCGCCAATAATTTTTCTTTTTTCTTCAGGACTTGTCGTCATATTTAAGGTCTTGCTAATTCTTTTACGTGGAGTTCTGTCCTCATCTGAGATGGGCAGAGTTGTTGTACCATTATAGAACGAATGAGCTGCATTCACCACTGCATGAAATGACAGGAATTTTTTAGCAGAGCTAGTAAGGGTTTTTATGCAAGGCCACAAAAATATCAATTGCACTGTATTGCTTTAAAAAAAATAAGGTAAAAATAGCCATCAGTCCTTTGACTAGTAACTGCATCAAGTAGGGCTGTTCGATATGTCAAGAATTAATTGTAACAAAAGCATTTTATTTCTCTTATTAACCTATGCTAGAGGGCAATTTTTTATTCACATTATGAGAGTAGGAAACCATGTGAAAGTTCAGTTCTTGCTTCCCCTCTTAGATTATAATTTACTCGCTTTATTTAAATAGTTTACAGGATGATATTTCCCCAAGGCCTCTCTGCAACCACAATTAAATGATGCAGTATTTACTCATGGTACATTATGCCTCTTAATTTAGAGAGCCTCTCGATGAGGAGATCAGCTGGGAGGCTCTCTGGCATCTTTTGCCAGCACTGAACTCCATGACCTCTAGAAGGAGCATCTGCAAAGGGATTCCCTCAGTTCGTTCCTCTGGCAGCCTGTCAGAGCCCAGGTTTATGGGCCTAAAGAGCATAAGACATTTTTCCACTAAAAAAGGAAAAAATATTAAAGGAAAAAAAAAAAAGGATGTGTGTAGAACAAGGTTTAGACTTGGGATAGGAAAGCCCAGTCTGGAAGACGCCAAGGTGCGATCTCCCTGCAACGTTCTGCACCGTCAGGCGGGTGGAAAGCATCGCTCACCTCATGCCACGCTTCCCAACCAAAACACAAGAGAATCACTTGACAGCAGCACAGCCCCAGCAACAGGCAGCTCTTTACTCATTAAATAAGTCGGGCAGGCAGTATAAAGCAGCTCTTGTTTGCACAGCACAAGAATAATTTGTTTTCTCTGACCTCCTCGTACTTCAAGTACCAAAGACCTCTAAACCTTCTCATCAGCCATGACAAGGTACCTTCTGCTCTCTCATAATACTTTGCTGCTCAACAAGCTACTCCAAAAACAACTGTTGGCTCCAAAAAGGTACTCCAAAAACACCTCTTTAGAAGCCAAGACAGAAGGGAAAAAAAAAAAAAAGCAGCCTTGAAAGAATAATTGGGGCTGTAACAGCACTCAATCACCCAAATGAGCTCACAGTTGAGAGAGATCAAGGACAGAAGTCAAGCCCCCATGGAGGATCGTGAACCAATGACTGAAGAAAGCTGCAGTTAGATGAGTTTTGCTGGAAGGGATTACTGACCAGCAGCAAAGCAGCTGTGGCACGGACCCACTGCTTTGCTGTGCCCCCACAGCGGACACTGGATCGCAGCAACTGGTGCTGGGCAAGCTCATTTCATGTGCCAATCAAGTAAGTGAGGCTTAGTATGTGAGGTTTGATGTTTTGTGAATAGGCCGAGGTGGTTCTAAAATAGCAGCCACACTTTGGTGTGTGAAGTCTGAGAATGGCAAAGATCAACTCAAATCAATGAACTAAACCACGACAGATACATTTTCGGAGACCGGCCGTGTCATGAGTGGTTTGAGGCCTATTTAACAAAATTATGGTACCTTTCACTTGAATCCCAAGTTTTTTGAGTGCCTCTTCCACAGACTGACTCTCTCTTTTGCGCATAAATCCGTTATCTATGTGCACAGCTATGACCTGGTCTCGGTTTAAAGCTCGGTTCAGGAGAGCAGTACACACTGTTGAGTCCACACCACCACTGAGTAAAACCTAAGGATGAAGGGAAAAGGACAAAAAACCCACCAACGTAACAAACAAAACTCGGTCAGCTGTCTAGAGGAAAAGTGTTAACAAAGAATTCAGATACAGCTATGAGGATCAGAGCAGACTACTGACTTACAATGATCTGGAAGAAAAGAAGCAGTCAATGTAGCAAGCCAACCGTGCAAACTCTCCAACTCCTGTCTGACGTGTTGCCCAAGCCATGACAATTCTGCATTTTTCAAACTAATTGGACTAACAGTGTCAGTGTTTCTGTCAGGTTTCTGCCAATAATCTTCCATCCTCAACTCAATCCACTTACCAGGACTTTTGACGATCCCACTTTCTCTTTGATATCTTGAATGCACTGAAGTTCTCTGTTTTCCACTGTAAAGGTGCCACTGCATCCCGCAATATCGTAAAGGAAATTCTTCAGGATCATTTTCCCGTTCACTGTGAGGCTCACTTCAGGGTGGAACTGTGCTCCGTAGAGTTTTTTAGATTCGTTTGCTATGCCTTCGTTAGTGCAAAGAAATGAGCACAATAATAATGATAAGAAAGGTAATCTGGAAGTAAAAACACATACCTGAGAAAGTCAAGCACGCGCTTTGAGTGAATTATTCTGCCGCGTTTTGGCACCGACCGCCAAAAGTGAAGATTTAAAATAAGCCAGGTGTGATCTTAATAAAGTGTCCCAGCAAACTTAAGATTTCTCCAGGTCTCCCCCTGCTAGGAAAGCGACTCAAAGAGGCTCTTTGTTTGGCATTCAATCATTTCAAAAACCAAACTCTACGGTCCTACAGTTTTCGATGACAATCTGTGTTTGCAACACTGCTGTCAGGCCCGACATTATTTTTGCTCAGTTGAACATTCATGCAATATTATTAAATACAATGAGTTAATCAAGCTTTAATAATTAAGCACAGTTCGATTTGTACTGTTACAGCATAAAAACCAAACACGGCTTAGGCTGCACGCTACGGTACGTGTCTCTCTGCCCCTGCCCTAAGGGCACACGCTATTTTCTTTCTAAGAGAAACAACACACGCAGGCTTTGAAACAACAGAAAGTTAAATTTTCTTTAAGCCACCAATTTAAAGCCAGGACCATTCCTTTTCATGTCCATTTCTGTCTTTCTTATGACAGCACAACATAAAGCAAACGCATACAAGAAACTGTTCTAAAGCAATTCACTCACTTTTGGCAATTAAAGAACAGAAATAGTCTGCTCCCATTCGGTTCTGACTAGTGTCTGCCATAATTCTTTCCTTCAAGGAATGTTAGCAGAAGACAATTTCAGTATAAAATAAATACCTGCTATAATGTTCCCAGACTGTGCAACCACTTTGAATCCATCAGCTACTTTATCCACGCTATCGCCGTGAGTGAGGAGCACAAGCTCTTCCTTCTGAAGGCCCCTAAACAAAGATTAAAAATTAGAATCAATTAAAAAAGGAACAAAAGACCTAATTACCTGTGTTTCCAAACGAAGCCCTTAGGGGTCCTGATAAAAGAACATCTCATTTGACCAGGCCCATTTGAAATAGACCCAGGATTTCCTTCCCAGGAGCTGTCTCCAGCTGTTCTTGTACAGCACATCCACCCTTCGCGCCAGGGGTAATTTATCTTAATTCAGAAGGGGCTGTGGTTTTGGTGGCTTGGTTTTTTATCTTAATAAACCATCCAATATTTGGGTATCCGCTCTTTGACATGTAGAGCCATCTAGAGTCCATTAGGATACTCAAAGTCATGCTTTATATTTCAATGAAGTGTTCTTGCTCAAAATTGTGTTTTCAGGCCAATTTGGGCAGCTCGGACTCTAGGCAGGGTACAAAGTCCTGCAGGGGAAAGTTAATAAAACTGGAACATAGTAGGAGCAAGCTGACAGAATTCGTGCAAGGCACTTGAGAGTCTTTGACGAACTAATTCTAGTTTTATAACACATCACAAAGCAATTTCAAAAGAAGGCAGCAAACAAGTGGTTTCAGCTCTTTTATTACCTTTCAAAAAGCAGACGGGTGCCAGCCAACACAAGACTAATTCACTGCAGAAGACAACAAGAGCTTAACACAAAGATTCTCATGTTGTGATCCACTTTATGGTGTCTGGCTGAAGACATTCTACTTTGACATAAGGGGCTTGGACAATACGCCAAGCAAATGCATCTGCCCTTCTAGAGTCAGCTGAGAAGTTATACCCAAGCATTTGCTTCAGTGAGTAACCTGCCTGCTCCTGAACACAGATGTAAAAGTTTCATCAGAAACAATCAGAGAAGCCCGGGTGCAATTTCACTAGTGTTGTCAAAATAAGCTTCCCCTTCTCCAGACAAGTTTCCAGACGGGTATGTCTAACATTGCTTTGGTATCTTCAAGTGTCTATGTACCTGAACAGTGAACACGTGTTATCCAGAGTAATGCTGAACACTCCATCTTCTCTAACGCTCTTCTTGTGCACCGTACCTCCAAACACCTTGTTCATCATCTGTCACAACAGAAGCACCACATGAGAAAGCACCACACAGTCTGGTACCACTTTATACCTCAGTCTGACCACGACTGACAACAGCTGCAGCCCTCCAGTACACACCAAGCTAGTTTTTCAGGATTATACTCAAGTTTGTTCCACAAAATGGCAGGAGTTCTTTCAAAATTAACCACTGGTCTGTACTGGGCTCACTGGGGATCGCTGCCAGACACAACGAGCAGTGCAAGTCCACAACAGCAGACAACAGGCAGAGATTTACAAAATGATATCCCTCTGCAGTGAGGATCTGAGGCCAGTTGTCATAAGAACAGTGAAGCTGCTGAACAGAAAATCTGATTTATCTGTTCTTTCATTAAGGGCCCTCCTCAAAATCCAGCTTCTCAGCTCCAGAGCAGCAGTCAGAAGCTTGAGTCTGTTGCCTCAGTGTTGTTTTTGTGGCTCTTAGTCATTCTTGCTGCATCAGAGCAGAACAAGTCTCAACCACTTTTTTTTTTTTCTTTCCTAAACCCCCACCTTGTCATTTGATATCTGCATTTTAGACTCAAAATAAAGTCTCAAAATAAAAGTAATTTATTTTTTCCTTGCAAATATTACTGGCACCTTAAAATATACATATATTAGAGTTTCACCTTCCAATGACTTTAATTTTCAGAGATTTGAGGCTTCGTTTGAGACCTAGTTTCATATTATCCTTACCGCGCTCGACTGATTTCACTCTTTTATAAGGAGGTAGCAGTGCATTAATACACACACTCGATTCATTTCCATGAAGTCAGCCTTAAGGAACTCCCCTGCTTGAGGCTAGCTAGCGTGGTTTTCAATTTGCTTGGCATTTTAAGGCACATTTTAATACAAATTTACTTCCCTTTAGAACAGGGAGTGCCAACATTGTTTCCATAATTACCAGCCTTTCTAAAGGAGTTTTTCCAGCCATTATTCAGGACCTCAGAAGGCCTAGTAAATCACTAACCCTGGAAAAAAGAAACAAGATTCACAACCAGAAGTCATGCACCTAATCCATCCCTTGGCTCCCTGGAAGTTTGTTTCTTCACTCATCTGGGATCGACTAGATCACTGCAGGATCTCCACTCAGTCCTAAGGTAAGTGTTTAGTGGGAGGGAGGGTTTAAGTCCTCTTAAGAACTACTCTTGAAACACTCCAGGCTTGGAAACAAAAGGACTTGTTTAGATGAGGGGTACATTTCCCAATAGCAACTCGATAGAATTGGTCAATGACTGCCACGGCGTAGGCATTATGACAAAAAAAAGCAGCGTGGAACTCAATCCACAGCACTTGAGCAAAGATAAACCCCTTATGCTATTGAGTCAAGAGAAGAATATTCAGTCTGCTCTGTTTACCACCCAGGGATTTCAAAGCACGTTTTGCACGTGTGGGGCATACTGCTTATGTTTGAAAAGCAGGGCCTTTCTTTAGCTCTTCATCTTCAGTTTGGATCAGAAATGGGGCCTAGAAGGGGGCTGCAGACAAACGTATCTCTCAACAGCACCTGCATGCCATAGCAGATTCCAAGAACTGGTTTTCCTATTGTAAATATTGCTGGGTCGAACCATGGTGCATCTTCTGCATACACAGAGTTTGGTCCTCCAGATATAATGATAGCCCTGCAGAGGAAAGATAAAGACAACATTGACTCAAATACAGTTCAGTTCAGAATCTCTCTGCTTGCTTTAAACACTGCCACTGTCTCCTCATACTCCTAGAACTCCATACACTCCAATATAATTTTAGCACAGCTACCCCAACTTGCAGCTCAACTTTGTTACTCTACAGCTGCCCGAACCAGCTGATTACCAGAGAGGTGTTTCATCAGTTTAAACAAATCAAATTTAAAACACCTTAAACAGTGACTGTATTTTAAATTCTCCGTAGCCCACTGTCAACTACAAGAGAGACACAGTGGGTAGGATCAAATGCAGAGTATTCACATGAAGATACATCCACCTCATGATGTCTGTCCCATCTGAAGGGAAGTTGCAGTCAAAACCAGAGTCCCAAATTTCTAGAGCTGCTGAGAAAATGTCCCTTAATCCACCCTGGTTACAAAGCAAGATGGCATTAGCCACAGGTTCTGAATCCAAGTCCAACACTTGGAAGCACGTACGGTCTGAAGTTAACACTTCAGCCCCCAACTGAAAATGAAATCTTTTCAGAGAGGAGGAGGAGAGAGCTTTTGCAAACCATGATGATTTGCAAGCTCATGAACTGCAGAAGCACCAGCCAGTGGGGCAATGGTTTGGCCTCAGCCCAGGATCGAACAGGGGCGTACCAGACCTTGGACTCTGTACTGTTTATTTTGCAGAGAACATCAAATTTGTTATTCAGAGCAAGAAACACAAAATGGGATGAGAGAGAAGTTGCATACAGGAGATTAAACACACCTAAAGAATGTTAGGAGAAAGTTTTACTAGCAGGTTTGCCATGCAAGCACTGACAAAACACTATTTTTTTAAGCAGTAGTGCAGTTACAACACGTGTGCCACTGGTAGAAATAACCAGGTAGCACGGAGCCCACATACTGAACACCACCTCTCCTCTGCAGTCAGGCAGGGTATCTGCTCCACTGGCACAGGGCACCATCTCCCCCGCAGCCCATCTTCACCCCCAGCCTGGCAGGAGGCAGAGGGCTGGTCAGGGACATCCCTTCCAGCCAAAGAATGGCAGCTGGCCAGTGGGGATGGGCAGCATTTATTTCTTTGTGTGTCGGGACCTACAAGCGAGCTCTGGAACAAGCAGACAGCTGCCATAGGTGCAGCTGTGCACTGAGCACTTGACAGCTAGTACCTGCAGGAGACATGCAGGCACTTCAGCTCAGGCTGGAGACATCATGAATTGCAGAAGCTCAGATGCTGCTAAAGAGAGACTGGAAACTCTTAGTGCCTGCTGGTATTACTGCTTCCATAACTCCACGTACAGAAGCATCCCCTTAAGTGCCATATGTACAGAACACTGTTCAAATGAAATACAAGAAGGTCCAGTTTGTAGGTGTGGCTTTAAGTCAAAACAGTTACACATTGTTCTATTCAGAAAGTAGCGTTAAAAATCTGCTTTCTTCCAGAGCAATTCAACTCCCAAAGTACCGAAAGGTTATCCAACGTGCCCAAGCATTAAAGGAAAAAAAAGCTCAAGAGCTCAGGGTGAGAAAGAAACCTGCATCTTCTCAACTGTCCAGGAGAGCTGAGAACTAGCATGGGGTGTAGATCTGGAAAGCTTTACTGCCACACCACATAACTTCCTACGTGTCTCCTTGCGTTGGTATGAATTTGCCTTTTTCTGCTTTACCTTAAGGCACTCCCAAAACCTGGCCTAGCTATGGAAAGCCTGTTTGCAGTGGATTAAAGGAACATCAGGAACCAGGTCAAAATACCAAGAGTAAAATACATGCATTGATACCCCGACCTCAGGGCTCACGCCAGAGCTCAGACAGTGCCAAAATTCCCACTGATACCAGCAGAGCCCCCAGCTGCAGCACCTCCTCAGTCCAGGACCAGCATCTTGTGGAAACCGTGTCATATTTATGTCACATTTAGATTAAAGTGCTCACTAGAGTTTGTTCTGAAACAGCGGAAGTTGAGGAGCTGACTTTTTAAACACGAGATAGAAACACAATTTAGCAAAGTGTTCAGTCCTGCTGCCTGTCTCGAACCTTAGCGCAGCTCCTTGGCCCGTTCAGCGCGTCAGCTGCGACAGGGAACCCTGACTAATCCCAGGACACGTGGAACGCACACCACACTCTGGCAGTGACATCAGAAACTCATTTTTACAGCAGTCACTGAATCAAGGTACCCAAGAGCTGGTGTCAGCATTTGTTGAGCTCTCCTGGATGCAAATGGTTGAGGCTGTGGACGTGAAGCTTATTGACCGACCTGGGTAACTGATAACCTGAAACTACCACCTAACCTTGAGAAGAGACCTTTTGAATGAAGAGGTTTTGCCACATTTGAGAGCAATTAGTTGGAATGACAAGTCCAACAGGTCTAATCACGAGACTCTGAAGAACCTTCAGCTGTGTAAAGAAAGGGGGGGAAAAGGTCTTCCCACTCCCAACCCGCACCACTACAGGCAGGTCTGAGACAAAGCATCAGTCCTACGGCCCAAACCTCAAAGCCAACACCCAGGAGATGCAGGAATTCTTTTTGAACCAGTAATTAGGTGAGTCCATTTTTAAAGGGCTTGATTGTGGGAGAATTATAAACAAGATCTGACATGAGAAGGCAACTTTCAGAACACTTCTGAGAGGTAAATTCTTCACACAAGAGCTATCTGATGGATCCAGCCCTTCCTGGGCTTTCTGCTCTCTGTTCTCAGAAGAGATCAATAAGTTCCTATTTGACTTACTAAAATATCCTGTTTACTGGTTCACTAATTATCATTGATTAGAAACATGCAATTCTGCAGCAAACTGCTGTCTTATCCCTTGGAGGGCTCAACTGAGAGGCGCGCACACCGGATTTCTGGCTTTATACCAAACTGACAAGTCAAGTCTTTGATGATTTGTAGACTTCAGGGTATTTATTTTCTCCACACAAGAGAGGCATACCCTGGCACGCATAATGAAATGAGAAAAAGACACGGACAAAGTATTAAATACCTGAGAGACCTTTTGTTGCTGGAAACAAGTGGTAGTTTCAGTTTGGGTTTTTTTAGTTGCTTCCCAGAAATGGTTTGGTGTGACTGACCACAACGTTGTCAATATCCAAGTTAAATTAAAAAAAAATAAAACAATAAATAAAATACTTTTTTTAGAACCTGACAAAACCTGTTCTCTTGATTAACAGCTACCCTAGTTCAACAGGTAAGGCAGCCAGATCATCTGAATTTTTGTGGATGCCTATTTAAAATGCAACCTCTTGAGTTATACTCAGCAGTGGAAACGATTACCGTGATACTAAGGCGTTAAGAAGCAAATATACAAGGCAGAGAGCTGCACAAGAGTCTCCGGCAAGACTCGGGTGGTTGTGTGGCCGAGCTAACGATGCAATCATTACCATCGATACAGGGAAAGCCGGGGCGCAAACCCCGGGTGACTACCATCCGCAGCCACCCTTAGGCAGAGAGGAGAGGAAGGCGGGGGCCGCGGCACGGCGGGGAGGGACCTACCGAAAGCCTTGCTCTCGGATGGCGAAGGCCGGCGTCTCCAGCGGGAAGATCTCGGACTGGACGAAGAGCTCGCGCACCCGGCGGTCTATGACCTTCCCGTACTGCGCCCCGGCGTCGAGTATGACGACGGCTCCCTCGTAGTGGTGCTGCCCATCCTTGAGCTCTCCTCCGGCGTTCTCCGGCTGCGAACATCGCTCACGTCAGCGCTTTACGGTGACACGTTGCAGACCGCGGCCTTTAAGCCAGATCTCTTAAACAACTAACGTCTGCAAAGCTCGCTGCGCTCGCCTAAATGTTGATTTATGATTAAAACAATAAAGACTAGCAGAGAAACTCCTAGGTTTAGAAGGTTATAAGGACCAGCAGATGCATTGGGAAGGTGTAGGGGGTTATGCATTAGCGCAGCACATCCCTCCCAAGCAGCTGCACAAACACGACTTCCCCATCCCCAAAACCAAGCGTGGTACAAATTAGGGAAACAAAGAATGCTAATAAGCTAATGAAGGCAGAGGTTTCCATAAATAAGAAGTCATAAGCTCTGCTCGCCACTCCAGCTTTTTCCATTTCACAGTTCCACATAAAACCCAGCACACCCTCTGATAATTAAGAGCATGTGCCTTTTCTCAGGCAAAACAGCACAAAGTCAGAAGAAAAATGTGTTTTTCCCCCCATCGCACTGCTTCATAGGCTGAACTTTCCCTTGACATTACCTCCTGGAGAGGATAAAAAGGAGAACTCGAGGACAAGCATCTCTGCTAAATGAATGATTTAAAAAAATAGTAAAATCCCACTTTTGAATGCAGCATTCAATCAGATTGTGTGTGGTTCTCTTGGGCCCCATCACACTTCAACTGGCTGGCCAAATTCAGCTGAATCCGAAGGAGGGCGAGAAAACACAAGGACAAGTTTCTTCTTTTTTAAAAATCAATTGTGACGAGAGGCAGCTATTCCATGGAAGTGTCCTCATCAGAGGATCTTCGGGGAAGAACATGAACCCCACTGCACCACACAGCACCCAGAAAGTAATGCAGAAAAATTTCTTCTGCTTAAAGAAAGTTCTTACTTTGAGGGTGGTTTTCCCCCTTAACTTAAAGCTTACGCCGTTTCCTTGCCAGTTTAGTTTGATGAAGGAAAAACTGGGAAGGGTTTTACTTCTGCAAACGCTGCCTCAAAACACATCTGGAAGCTTACGAGCACTGCAGGTTTTAATTATGGCATGTTGGAATTGTTCTGCATTTTTCTACCACGCGACACATCCTTCGACCCATGGCTCCCAGGAGGCTCCCCCCCACTGCAGCCTGCTACGGTGGGGGTCAGATACTCAACCCCACGCCAACCACAGCTCATTCTGGGGGCGAGCATCATGCTGCTAGGACGCATTCTGCCCAACAAATACACACTGAAGGCTGCAGTGGAGCTTTCTTCCTCCGTTACCAAGAGACACCTCCAGTAACACATCTTCAAATCAGTCAAGGAGGGCAAGCAGGCTGGGAGCTGCCCAAGTTTGCACCAGCTGAAGGAGGTTTTATCTAAATTAAAGGATGTAAGCAGGAAGGGGGGGAAAAAAAAAAGTGCTAAATCCCTCAAAAGCCTAAATCCATGTTAGAGTCAAGTTACTTAATGTGTTTCCTTCAGCTGGCAGCCTGATGGGGAGCTCTTAATGACTTTTTTAGTCTTGTGTTACACAACCAAAAGGGCACATGCTGGAGGGCAGCAGAGTGAGGCAGCATCAACCCTTCAAAGCCCCTGCTCAGATGGAGAGAGGTCACCAGAACCACCTGCCCTTCCAGTGGGAGGGAGGGAATCGCTCTGGCCACCTTCACCTAGCTCTCTCTAACTCGGCAGCTCTTGCAAGAAAAAACAACATCCTTATTCTTTCCTAATCCCATCTTGTGGCAAACACCACTCCTGGCAGGGATATTTCTTACTGAAAGTCTTTGATTGTTTCAGAGCACGTGCTGTAACTTGTGTCATGAAGGGAGAGAGCTCTGCACCCCTTGCAGCTTCATGTCCGAGACAGTCCACTTCACCTGGAAGAGAGCAGGGTGGGATGGAAGGAGTCCCCTCCAGCAGCCCAGGGAAGCCACGAGTGTGCAGCCAGCCCTTGCATGGGTGGGTCCCACCTGCCAGCGGTGCCCCTCACACGTCAGGCGCTGCAGACCACCTCTAAGAACCCAGGATTAGTATGGAGAAGGTAGCACGACTCTGTGAAGGCAGCTTTTACATTTTACAACAACAACAAAAGGCAAAACTCAAGCTCAGCTGGACCAATGGCTGAGCGTTTACAGCCGTAGGTCATAAATTAATCTTGTTTTCAGCACCCTACCCTGAAAGCACCAAGCCTCTCTGAGCAGTCGGGTGTAGTTACCTGGCCCTGAGCATCAGCTCCTGGGAAGAGACATGTGTGTGAAAAAAAGAAAGAGCTCAAAGTTACACTGGGAGTAGATGGAGAAACGTTGCACAAGCAGGTCTGCAGCTCAAACGACCCTGCCCCTGCCTTTGCTCTTGCACAGTAACGAGAGGAACATTTTCACAGGCAACTGCAGTGACAGTAGAGTTACCTCTTCACTGTCTATGTGGCCCCGAAAGATGGCTGATTAAGGCTTCAAGTAATAGCTCACTTCCTGAGCTTCACTGGGAGTCTCTTAATACCCTCCCTAGAAACCTCAGAAGTCAGCATCTACTCATAGCATCATCTGAGGAAAAGCCTTCTGGGCTACAATCCAGTAAAAGCAACACAGATCTCCTTACGGGGAGCATGCAAGACAAGCAATGCAACATGCACCTCACCAGAAAAAAAAAACATAAATAATGAAATAATCGGTGACCTCATAAATCGCTGCTCCCTTCAGTGTGTGCTCAGAGTAAACTACAGGCTGAAATGGTTTTCTCCCAGTATGACACTGGGCACTGCCCACTCTCCTTTCCTCCTGTGGGCAATCCTGTCCAAGCAAGCCCCATCCCAGGAGTTCACGCAGGCAACGGTCACCACAGGGACTGAGGAGTTCTGTGCTTCACTTGTGAGCTAAAGTAGAACTCCAAGGAGGTTCAGCTCTGAAGACAGCCCAGCTGAAACTCTACCAAAAATCCCACGGAAAAAAGAGGAAGGCTAAAGGTGGTAAATCAGTGCAGGATCTGGCTTTACTTACTTCAAGGCACAGTTCCAAGGCCAGAGGATTTTGAACTCAAATTTAACAAGGGAAACTTCATTTAATAAAATCCAAAAGGGAACAGATGCCGTTAGCGTGCAGCCAACGCGGCAGCTCAGCTCGTGCATTTATACACCACACGCGTGCCAGGAGAGAGATGCAGAGGACACCAGCCAGCCCAGCTCCTGCAGGGACAGGGCTGATGGAGTCAACACCTCTTCCTAAAGGGGACGCTCCAGTTTCTAATAAAACCTCTTTCTCCCCTCAGCAGGGCTCTGACTAGAGCTCCCGGTCTTCTCCGGGTCTGTTTTCACAAAAATCTGGAGACCTCGCTCTATCTGAGGACTGCTGTTGAAGCTGGTTTGACAGCTGCCCGAGGCGGTTCGGAGCAGAGGCACCGTTAGGATGTCCCGAGAGCAGGACTAACGACACAATGGAACTCACGTATGCCAAGAGAAAAACAGGAGGAAAAAAAGTCGGTATTCAGCTAATTGAAATCACAAGCGACCCTGAAAAACATGTTGTATGTGAAGGGTTCCTACTCTTCTCTATGATGAATAAAATAAAGTGACTACACTATCAAAACACTGGGTCTCCAGAGCGCCGCTTGCCTGCTGTCTCCCTGACCCAGACCTGGAGCCCAGGGGCCACCTGAACTGTATCGTCACCTCCCACTGCCCTGCCGCAGCAAGGGTCAGCCTCAGCCTCTCATCTCAGCTCTACCGCTTGCTAACACTGGAAGAAAAAAAGCGTCCTTCACTGCTGGGCGGTTTTCTGTGCCAAAAACGATGAGTTCTCTAATGAGCTGTGATAGGAGACCTGCCCTCAGGCTCACATCACCCTCTAAGGGCTCCCGTATCCTACTATCCTACTCCTCCGTGTACCTACACAGAGCTTTAAACAAAGTTTGCAGGTTCCTAACAGCCCACTTCTGCAGAAGCAGGGAATTTTTCAGCCTTTCACACACCCACACGCTTGGAGGATTATTTTTTTTTTATGTAAACCACATTAACATCCAGAACAGTCATCTTTGGGAGCAGCAAGAAGCACCCAGCAGAGCCCAGTCGGCAGCAGTGGCCCCTCTGTCCGAGCCCTCAGCCCCGAGCTTGCACCCACACTAATAACTTAGGACAAGCCTAAACCAGGAGCCTTGACCTGGCACTTTCAAGCCAGCACAGGTTTTACAAGAGTTTAATTGTTTCCCAGTGGTATTAATATTAAGCAGGTATAAGAACGCTTACTCATACTTCTTCAAAGTATAACAGGAAAGTAACTCCTTCGAACTCCAGCGATCCCCAAGACTGATACAAGAGCCCCCTGCCCGTTACCTCAATCAAAGTTGAGTTTACACCAGTTGTACGCTGCTGGGACGCGGCCCCCTGCGGAAACCGCTCTGTTACCCGCTTCCTGCACCAGCGCGGGCTCTGGACCATGAGCTTCGTGTGGAGTAGCTGGCTCTGGGTGCGACCACCCCAAAGAGGAGCCCCCGAGAGCAGCCCCAGCCAGGAAAGGAGACTGTGCCCATGGCTGGGTAAAAGTGCCCCAGAAAATTGTAGTAGGGACCAACAAAGGGCTTAAAAAATATAACAACCAACCCTCAGAGTCACATTTTCTTGCCAACTAGATAAAAAGTCCAGAACGAAGCTTTTATCTTGCTACAGAAGCGGGTTGGAACAACTTGTAGGGCTTTGGTTCAGAAGTTACACTGTCAAGAAAAAACCCTTGGGGTTCCTAAAGGCACGTTTTGTCACCTCCGCACGCAGAGCCGCACCGACACCCATCGTTTTGCCACGGTCGGTGCCAACCGGACACGGGGCCATGCCAGGGCTCACGGGGACAGCCCAGCCCCGGGCTGCTGGG